>CAUYQS010029506.1:0-25269 GCA_963574585.1 Otolemur crassicaudatus
GGTAGAGTGCTGTGACATTACAGCTCACAGCAACCTCCAACTCCTGGGCTCAAGTGAGTCTCTTGCCTCCGCCTCCCAAGTAGCTGGGACTACAGGCGCCCGCCACAACGCCCGGCTATTTTTTGGTTGCAGCCGTCATTGTTGTTTGGCGGGTCCTGGCTGGGGATTCGAACCCGCCACCTTAGGTGTACGTGGCTGGCGCCTTAGCTGGTTGAGCTATAGGCGCCGAGCCGGTAGGGCTTATATTTAACACATGCATAGAAATCCTGCTAGGGCTTATTTTGGGGTTAGGTCTTATTTTCGGGAAACACGGTAGTGGATGACAGATATTCCATCATTCATTTGTGATTTAGTACTTGGAAATATTCACAATTCTTCTACAAAGGTGATGTTCCTTTCCTTTTTGCTTAAATATGTGTTAAATACGAACTTTGTGCCAGGTACTGTAATAGTTGTTAGGGATAAAAAGCAAACAAATTACGTGCATTTAAATGTCTCCTAATAAAGGAGACAAACTGTATTTATTGTTCAATGTGATTAACATGCATGATAGGAACTAATATGGAAACTGAGGAGAGAATACCCAGTTGTATCTTAGGCGTCTGGGAAGGGTTTCCAAAAGAAGTGAGGTTTGAATCATTTCATAGAGAGTTAAGAGGAGTTAGCAGGTGTTAGGGACTGAAAGCTCATGTCCCACTGAAGTTCTTACATTGAAGCCCCAGTCCCTAGTGTGGCTGTATTTTCAGATGGGACCTGTAAGGAAGTTATTAAGGCTAAATGGAGTCTGGATGTGAAAAATTTAGTGTTCTTACAGAAAGAGACATTGGAGAGCTTGTGCTCTCCTTGCCAGGTGGGGACACGGTAAAAAGTGGCCTTCTGTAAGCCCGGAGGCGGGCAGAGCTCTCCAGAAACTGAGTTGGCTGGAACCTCCATCTTGGACTTCCAGCCCCAGACTCGTTGGAAAGTGAATTGTGTTGTTTGGTGTGTATTTGTTATGGCTTCAGGTGGGACAGGAAGGGAACATATTCCAAAGAGAAGCAAGAGCTTGTTTAAGTGCAAGGGGACTTGGAAGAGCAGGGCATGCAGGGAGCAGCAGCCCTGGGGCTGACGGTCAGGGTGTGTGGGAGAGCAGGGAACAGACCAGAAGCTGCCCAAGTCTGAGTGTGCCGACCTCCTTAACTGACCTCTGTGTTGCTCCTTATGTGAGGAAAGTTTCTGTAGTGTTTGAATCACTGGGACATACATTTGTTATTCTTTGTATTCAGAAGTATTGAATCATTCAGGATGAATTTTGGATGCATGTTACCAAAGTCTGAGGATAGTCATGATTTCAACAATACAGAGTTTTGATGGTTCTTAATAGGAAAAAGACGCTGACTTGGTACGGTCCGGGGCAGACACACACTCCACAATGGTAAGACCAAGAGGCGGCTTCGGGACTGTGTTGTAAGGTTGAGCTGTCATGTCTGCATCCTTGGCGGGGGGTGGGGGGGTACAGCTCACACAGACGGAGACACTGCACACAACACTTCCTCTTACACACCCTGGGTCCAGAATTAATCACACGGGAGCATATTTGTGGTTGCTTGAAAACTTGTCTTTACATTGCATAGCTGTCTTTCCAGGCAAAAATCTGGGTTTTTACTAAAGAAGGAGGGGAGTCGGCATATTGAGGAATGAAAATTAGTCTCTTCTACCTAGAGACGCTCCCGAAATTAAGACAATGGTGCCATGGCATGGGGGACGATGAGAGAAGAGTGGCAGTTTCAGAGGGGAATTTGTGTGATACTGTGAGGTTAATCCTGCCGTAACTGGACTTTACTTGGTTTCCAACATGCAATCATTTTCCTGCTGGAACAATATGTATTCTTTCCCGGTGTTCCTAAAACTACTTTCCTGGAGTTTTATAAAAACCTTTTCATCCTGTCAAGAAGAAAGAGAAACTTAAAATGGAATATTTTTGTCAGTGGCACATATATTCTTGTTACTGTATAATATCTCATAGTCTATAAAGCACTTCCAATCATATCACCCATGTGGACAGAATAAATGGAGGCCATATTAAAGAGTCCCTTGGTTTTGACTACTGGAATGTCACCTGTAATACTCTGTACAATACACCAAGTTCAGATATTTAGATCTGATTAGGTTTGAAAGAGCTCTGAACTCCGGGCTGAAGGAGACAGTTTAAGAACTGAGTCTAGGTCCAGGTGTGGTGGTTCATGCCTGTAATCCCAGCACTCTGGGAGGCTGAGATGGGAGGATCCCTTGAGTTCAGGAGTTTGAGACCAGCCTGAGCAACAGAGAGACTCTGAGACCCCGTCTCTACTAAATATAGAAAAACGAGCCAGCCATTGTGGCGGGTACTTATAGTCCCAGTTACTTGGGAGGCTCAGGCAGGAGGATAGCTTGAGCCCAAGAGTTTGAGGTTGCTGTGAGCTGTGATGCCGGGGCACTCTACCCAGGGAGAAAGAGACTCTATCTAAAAAAAAAAGAAGTGAGTCTATACCAAAGACTGGGAACCCATACCGTTCAACAAAGCAGTATGAGATGATTTATAAGCAAGAGCACTGTGTCCTTATGAATGAGATTCACACTGCCACTTTCTTCTTTCTCTCCTACCAAGGGACTGGTGAGCACCTTTAGGTGGTGCGCTAGTTTCCCAGGCTATGGCAGCAGAGTAGTATAAACCAGGTGGCTTACCCAGTTTAGGCTAGATGTCCCAAATCAGAGCGTCAGTAGGGTTGGCTGCATCTGAGTGAGGGAGCATCTTCTCCTGGTCCTCTCCCAGCTACTGCGGATCTGCTGCCGATCTTTGTCTTGAGGATGGTTGTCCTGTCTTCACATCCCCTTCCTGCTGTGGGCATCTGTCTTTTCCTAAGGACTTCTGTCTTACTGGATCAGGGTGCACCCTAACGACCTTTTAATCATCCCGTCGACCCTATTACCAAACAAGGTCACATTTCTGCTGTGGGGGATTAGCATTCCTACATATCTGTTTTTTCTGGGGGAGGGGGCAGAGGAGCACAAGTCAACTCATAGCAGGTGGGTAGTATGGAAGAGAGAGATTTGATTTTGTTCCAGTTTAGATTTATCTCCTTTTAGGTTCTGCTGAATTTCCTCTGGTACCCACATTTTCCTTAAGTGAGGCTGTGCATATCTGTTAGGGCACTGTTATCACTGGAGTGTTTGTGTCCACCCCAAATTCATGTGCGGAAATCCTGCCCCCCAAGGGGCTGGTATTAGAAGGTGGGGTCTTTGGGAGAACATGAGGCCATGAGGGCAAAACCCTCATGAATGGAATTAGTGCTCTTATAAAAGAGACTCCAGAGAGCTAGCTCACCCCTTCCTCCATGGAAAGACAGCAAGAAGGCTCAGTCTGTGAGGAAAGAGGCACAGTATGTGAGGAAGAAGAAGGCTCAGTATGTGAGGAGAAAGAAGGGTCAGTATGTTGGGAGGAAGAAGGGTCAGTATGTTAGGAGGAAGGCTCAATCTTGGTTCGTCTGGAGGAAGAAAGTACAGTCTGTGAGGAAGAAGGCTCAGTCAGTGAGGAAGAAGACTCAGTAAGAGAGGAAGGAGGCAAAGTCTGTGAGGAGGAAGGCACAATCTGTGAGGAAGAAGTCACAGTCTGTGAGGAGGAAGGCTCATTCTGTGAGGAAGAAGGATCAGTCTGTGAGGAGGAAGGCACAATCTGTGAGGAAGAAGGCTCAGTCAGTGAGGAAGAAGGCTCAGAAGGAGGGAAAAGAGGCAAATCTGTGAGGAAGAAGGCACAGTCTGTGAGGAGGAAAGTTCAGTCTGTGAGGAGGAAGACTGTCTGTAAGGAACAAGGCACGTCTGTGAGGAAAAAGGCCTTCACCAGACCCTATATCTCATTGCCCCTTTACCTGGATTTTCCCAGCCTTACTTCTGTTGTTTCTATGCCACACGGACCATGTTCTTTAGTTACAGCAGCCCAAATAGGCTGAGATGGGCACTTTGTTACTTCTTATGTTATTGCTCAGAATTCATGTTAACTGTTCAGATTTTCTCAATATTGCTGAAGAGTCTCAATTCTCCAAACCCACACCAGATGCTGATCACCTGTGGGATGGTTGCAAGGTGTTTCTACTGTGTCTGATTCCCTCTTTCCTCTCGGCATTCTGGATGTTGAATTTATACACTGCCTTGGCTTCCTCTACACCCTCCCCTCCTTCTCACTAACTTTTATTTCTCTCCTTGCTGCACTGAAGAAATCCTTTTAATGACAACAGTTATGTTCTGGCTGGAGTCTAAGCTCTCTCTCCCCCTGCACCGTGGTACCTTCTGTGTGACACTGTTGAACATGCCTTCTGAGAGCTCAGGGAAGCTCCCATTTACCACTTCTCTCTCCCCACGGTGGCCTTATCTGCTCTTACCCTATTTCAGAGTAGCAGGTGATGTTTATTGCCAAATATAGCCTCTTTCTGGTTGCCTGCAGCCCCTACCCAAGAGGATCATGCTGTTGGGCCCACGTGGGCCAAGGGTAGCCCATTCTTGGTTCGTCTGGAGATAATCTCATGTGGGAGACTGTTTCATGGAGGCCGTGATGCCTTCAGGTGGCACTCAGATTTGCTCACTTGGGGACCCTGTCCATACTGCTCAGTGAGTACTGACCCTACAGTGGGGAGAAGCAGAGCTGTGGCAGGAAAGGTTTCCAGAAACTCATCTTGTCTTCAAAGGGGCCTTGGGTCCTGATGGCTTCCTGTGCTCTTCAGACAGAGGAAGTCCTGAAAATCAACATCCCTCTATCCTCATTTTTTAACATGATTCTTTTTCTTCTCTTCTCTTTTTTTTTTTTTTTTTTTTGAAACAGAGCCTCAAGCTGTCGCCCTGGGCAGAGTCCTGTGGCATCACAGCAACCTCCAACTCCTGGGCTCAAGTGAGTCTCCTGCCTCTGCCTCCCAAGTAGCTGGGACTACAGGTGCCCTCCACAACGCCTGGCTATTTTTTGGTTGCAGCTGTCATTGTTGTTTGGCGGGTCCGGGCTGGATTTGAACCCGCCAGCTCAGGTGTATGTTGCTGGTGCCTTAGCCACTTGAGCCACAGGCGCTGAACCACGTGGTTCTTGTAATAAAAATGACTCACCTAATTTCTAACCTTTATTATTATTACTATTATTTTTACATAATTTGTAACAGTCTCTTGATGCTCAGAGGCTTTAAGACTTTAAATGATACATTACCACTATTAAATGGTGGGGCTGAGACTGACATCCAGGTCTTCTGATAACAAATGTCATGTGCTCGACTTTAAAGTGCTACATAAGTTTAGTGAAAATACGCTCAGAGGCAAAGCCCAGGCTCAAGCATCACCTGCTATTAGAGTCATGGCAGTGCCAGGGGGACATCGTCTGCTATTAGAGTCATGGCAGTGCCAGGGGGGCATTGCCTGCTATTAGAGTCATGGCAGTGCCAGGGGGGCATCGCCTGCTATTAGAGTCATGGCAGTGCTGGGGGGACATGCCAGGGAATGCTCATAGAGGTCTCTTTCCTCTCTGATTTCATTGGATCTTCGGAGCAAACCTGTAGCTAAAGACATGAGAGACATCTTTTTTTTTTGCAGTTTTTTTGGCCGGGGCTGGGTTTGAACCCGCCACCTCTGGCATATGGGGCCAGTGCCTTACTCCTTTGAGCCACAGGCGCCACCCGAGAGACATCTTCATGTTCAGTTATACATACACAAATTGAGCTTCTAGATGTTAATTGACTGGGCGTAGGCCATAGAACCAGAATGCCATCACAGCATTAGGGTTATGTCTCTTTGAAGACCCTGCCCAGGGCATATATTAGACAGTCGATAAGTGTTTTTAGGAATGAAGGAAGAAGAGAAGGAATGAGAGGGAAAGGAGGAAGGAAGAGAAGGGAGGAAGAGCCCTCTCCACAACCTCGAGCCTGAGCCACGTTGCATGAGCATCGCTCAGCACCCACTGCCGTCCCTTCAGCCAGGGCTCTGCTCACCCAGCCCATGCTCAGTGCCTGCTGCCGTCCCTTCAACCCGGGCTCCACTCGCCCAGCCCATGCTCAGCTTTCCCAGGCCCATTTCTTAGAGGTTCTATGTCAGGGACACCTGCAGCCGGAGTAACCCTGGTGCTCCGTGAGTCATCCTCTCCTGCATCTGTTTATATTACAAGTCTAACCACAGCCATTGTTGCTGATTACATGCTGGAAATGACCTAACAATGTTTTATTTAATGATCTCCAATCATTTCCATCTGGGCTGTGGGTGGTGGCACAGTCATTACTCATCAATGGGACTTTGCAAACACAAACACAAATGTATGTATATAATAAAGCCTCAATGATGTACATTAATTGGAGGGAAGGCCAATTTGGATTTACAAAAAGTAAGAAATGCTATTTTATTACTTTCAAGCTTGTGATGTAATTAACCACCTAATGAGCATGTGGCTTGGTAAGGAGAGCACTGGAATGGGAGTCTCAGAAACCCAACGTTGCTGGGAAGAAAGCGGAGATGAACAGAGGACTTGCGGCCTGGGCCACATGAGGCTGACACCACAGACCACTGGCTGCGTCTGCGTCTCAGGGTCTGGCTCTCAGACTTGTAGGTCCAGAAAAATAGCTGGCATTGCCATGAAGCTCCACATCACCATTATCTACCTGTGTGGCCTTGCTTTCTTCATCTGTGAAATAACAGGGTGGATGAGATGATCTTTGAGATTGTGTCAGTGCTAAGATGTTGTGCACTGAGGTGTGAAACTAAGATCTGCCTTAGTCTGCTTTTTCTGAAGAGAGAAACTCAGGTATAATTAGTAATACGTAAATAAATATGGTAAAGGGACTTGAAAACGCATTATCCTTTTCATATTGTGTGAATATTGCTCTTGAAAAGCCAAATGATAAACTCTGGCCTCACTGTGCTGGAATGTGGGCCCTAAAATCTCGGACTGACTTGCCCAGGGCATATGTAGGCTGCTCCCCAGGAAGAGAAGTGCCCATGGCTTCTCTAATGGACAAACTCCGCAGCACCTGAATAGTCACTGAGATGAATCTTTGTCACAGGGGTTTATCTAGAAAGAAAAGAAGAGAGAGGTGTGAACACTTGGACTCGGGCGTGGTCAGAGTCACACCTCCGTGGGACTCGCTCCTTTGACTATAGAGACCAGGCAGGGTGCTGTCTACTGAGCCTTGACTATGCAGCATAAATACAAAAAATTTAGACATATCCAGGGAACTTTTTTTTGTTTGTTTTTGAGAAAGAGTCTCACTATGTAGCCCTCGGTATAGTGCTGTGGCATCACAGCTCACAGCAACCTCAAACTCTTGGGCTTAAGCCATTCTCTTGCCTCAGCCTCCCAAGTAGCTGGGACTACAGGTGTCTGCCACAACACCTGGCTATTTTGTTGTCATTATAGTTGTCATTGTTGTTTAGCAAGCCTGGGCCAGGTTTGAACCCACCAGCCCTGGTATATGTGGCCAGCTCCCTAACCATTGAGCTCTGGGCAACCGAACCTATCCAGGGAATTTTAAAAAATGCTGCTTACATGTAGGAGCCAGTTGTTTTCATTCAGAACATGGTGCTGGATTTGCTGTCTCTCCAGGTTTCTCTGCTACGGAACCAGCGTGGCAGTGTGACCAGCACTGGGCTTGGAGCCTTCCCAGCATTGAAATCTAAAGTTCTGGCATTTGCTACTTGTGTGATTTTTTTTCATCTCAGACGCTGTTATCTCTGTAAGTCTAATATTAGCGGGTCTTTTTCCTCCTTCTTTACATGCCTGCTAATTTTTGGTTAGAGAATAGACATTGTTAACTTTATGTTTTGGGGTACAGATTTTTTTCAACTCTTTAATATTGTGGCTTTATTTTGGAATGTAATAAGGTTACTTGGAAACAAATTGATCCTTTTGACTTGCTTTTAATTTATGTTTAATTCAGTCCTATTACTAAATGACACCTCTTGAGTGTTTTCTTCTATACCCTGTATATTAGGAGGCCTTTTACTCCTGGATGAGTTCTGAGGATTGCTCTTTTTTCTTTCTTTCTTTCTTTTTTTCTTTTTTTGAGACAGAGTCTCACTTTGTAGCCCTTGGTAGAGTGCTGTGGCATCAGAGCATACAGCAGCCTTAAACTCTTGGATTCTCTTGTGTCAGCCTCCCAAGTAGCTGGGACTACAGGTGCCCATCACAATGCCAGCTATTTTTTAGAGACGGGGCCTTATACTTGCTCAGGCTGGCCTCGAACCTGTGAGCTCAGGCAATCAACTGGCCTCAGCCTCCCAGATTGCTAAGATTACAGGTGTGAGCCAATGCACCTGGCAGGGTTGCTCTTTTCTTCTTTTTGCTGGGATGAGTTTCCACTTTTTTTTTTTTTTTTTTTTTTTTTGCCATTTTTGGCTGGGGCTGGGTTTGAACCCACCACTTCTGGCATATGGGGCCGTGCCATACTCCTTTGAGCCACAGGCGCCGCCCATAGGATTGCTCTTTGCTAATGGTTCTTTCCCTGCTGTGGGAGTTCCTCTACACACACGTGTTTCTCTGTCTAGAGCTGCAGGGGGACTCTGGGCGTCTCTTCATAGCTCTCCATCTTTATGGCTCTCTATGTCACTCTGCACAGGAGTTCGTAGTTGCTTGGACTCCCAGGACCCCAGACTTTGTATCCTTATGGTGCGGGACTCTGTGTGGTTCCTCCTGCCTTTGACACCCCCTGGAAAGCTCCCTGGACACTGAGCGATGGCATCGTATCACTCACTCCCTTGTTCTCCTTCCCTTAGAGATCACTGTCCTGCCCTGCCTGGTGCTCAGGGTCTGAAAACCAAGGCTTTGTGTGTTGTTTTTAGTGTCTGAGTTGCTTGAGGCGGGATGGTAAATGCAGCTCCTGTCACCCCACCACGGCTGTAAACAGAAAGCCACATCCTGGCTTTCTGGCCACTGGCCTCTGCTCCCCTGCTGTGCGGGCCTGAGCACATTACATACCTCCCAGGCCCAATTCCCTCAGCTGTGAAATTGCGGTAATAGCTATTTATAGTGGGGCTGTGACAATTAAGGAAGATAGCCTGTTGCTTGGCACAACTACTTTAGTAAATTCTATCAGTGGTAGTGATTTTGGTGCTCAGAATTGAACTCAAAGCCACAAGAGTCCCAGTGCCACAAGTCCCAAGACTGTGAAATGTCCAGGCTCCGTAGCTGTGCTGAGTCTGGTCTGGGGCTCAGACGCTATGTTCCTTAGAGCACTCATGGCCAGACCATGACCCACAGGCCAAAGCTGACCCTCTGTTGAGGTGAATCAAGTTTTAATGGAGCACAGTCATGTCCACCTGTTGATGTACCATCGATGGCTGTTCTGTGCTGCAATTCCATCACTACGTAGTCACGACAGATGTCAGACGGCCCACAGAACCTAACGTTTACCATCCGTCCCTTTACAGAGAATGTTTGCCAGTTTCTCTCTACAAGTTGGGTGTGATCTGTCTAAAGGACGTTAAGAGATTCCTGCCTCTTTAAATCTCCTTTCCTGCCTGGGAGGAAGGAGGTGGGCAAAGGGGCTTCTCTGGAAGAGCTTAGAGTCCCTGAGATTCTCTGGAAGAGTCGGTGAGAGATTCCTCCTAGACCAAGCCTGTTCTGGGCCTTAACTCACCTTCACAGGCCCACCCTCTCCCTGTCCAACCTGTCCAGGTCTTCTGAATACTGGTGAGCACTAAAAGGTCACAACCCAGTTGAAGGCAACATTTGAGAAATGATGTGGAGTTTGCACCTTTTATTTTGGCTCATTAAGAACATTTTTGGTTTTACAAAAGAATGCTCTGTCCCCAGTGATAGTTCCCATATGGGGTAAATTAGTCTCATGGAAACTCAGGAGAGTGGTGCTGTTATTTTCTTCCTTCTCTGCCATCAGTTACCACTTTGCCTACAGGCTGATGCTTGGAATTTCCAGTCCCTGTTGCTCCGCTCTGGTCCCCCCTGGAGCGCCTGCCCCAGTGTCTGGCTCCACGCTGGCTGTGCACCTTAGTTACCTCCTTCCTTACCCTCTGTGGCCTGGCTGCCATGCTGGTAATACTCGTTAGACTAGTAATGATTGTGCAGAGCCTGTTTTACTCAAGAGGAGAAACTTGATCATTATCGCACATAGAGTAGCCACTTGGTACCGTAAATATTTATCAAATTGATTTCATTTGAATTTTGAGCTGACTTTTCTTTGGAAATGTTCTCTTATTAAATGCTAGCAGGTCGGGTGACTGTGGCCGTCTTGCCCTATTACATCCTTTGCTCCTCGTCTGAATCCAGGGACTGGAAGCCCCACGCTGTTCCCTGACACATCTCCATGGTGAAGGATATATATATATATTTTTAAAGTCTTGCTGTTAGCTTGTTAACTTGTATGATAGTTGTATTCTACTCTGTAATATATCTGCTTGTGTAATAGGAAAATCCTTTCTTACTTGCTTTCTTAGAGTAAACAGTCTGAATGTCCTGCTTGCATATGTTGAGCTCGAATTCTCCTTGACACAGGGCTCTGAGACACACTTCCTCTAAGGAAACATATGTCCTGCTCATTTGGCCTCGTGCCCCTTGAGACAGGACACAAGCCAGGCCTAGAGAGGTTGCTGCAGCAGGAGTTCAGAGGGTGGTCTGGTGAGAAGTGTGACGTGCACGGGTGGACGGCTCCTTCTCAGTCTCCCTAATCGACGACGTGTCATCTGAGAACAAGCAACATTAGTGTCACCTGGGAGATGTGAGTGTCCCGACTTGCTGCATAAGACTCAGCATTTTAGGGCAATGCCTGTGGCTCAAAGGAGTAGAGCACCAGCCCCATATGCCAGACATGGCGGGTTCAAACCCAACCCTGGCCAAAAACTGCAAAAAAAAAAAAAAAAGACTCAGCATTTTAATAAGGCCTGCAGGATATGCAGATACACATTCAAGTATGAAAAACACTGGCCTGGAGAAACAGATCTTTATGAAATAGAATTTTTAATAAAGAAATAGCAACATGAAAAGATGCTCAACGCCACTCAGGGAAATGAAACCCCTGCAGTGAGCAGCTACCCTCACACTCATCAGGGAGGTTCCTACAGGCAAAACAAAACCACCAGAAAATAGTAAGTGTTGGCAAAGATGTGGAGAAAGAGAAATTAAGTGTGCCTTGATCATGGGGGGGAATTTAAAATGGAATAGCCACTGTGGAAAAGGGCATGGTAGTTCCTTAAAAAAATTAAACATAGAATTACCATGGGACACAG
This sequence comes from Otolemur crassicaudatus, assembly GCA_963574585.1. Taxonomy (NCBI): domain Eukaryota; kingdom Metazoa; phylum Chordata; class Mammalia; order Primates; family Galagidae; genus Otolemur; species Otolemur crassicaudatus. The sequence continues at coordinate 11,212 of CAUYQS010029506.1, forward strand.
CAATTCCACCTCTGGGTATACACATAAAAGAATTGAAAGCAGGGAGTGAAGCAGATGTTCACATTACTGAGCTGATGATAGAGAGAAAGCTGAAAAAAGTCACATGTCCATGGATGAATGGATGGGTAGGTGGATAGATGGATGGATGGGTGGATGGATGGATAGATGGATGGGTAGATGGGTGGATGGATGGATGGATGGATGGGTGGATGGATAGGTAGATGGGTGGATGGATGGATGGTTAGATGGATGGGTAGATGGGTGGGTGGATGGATGGATAGATGGATGGGTAGATGGGTGGATGGATGGATGGTTAGATGGATGGGTAGATGGGTGGATGAATGGGTAGATGGGTGGATGGATAGATGGATGGATGGGTAGATGGTGGATGGATGGGTAGATGGGTGGATGGATGGATGGGTGGATGGATGGGTGGATGGGAGGATGGATGGATGGTTAGATGGATGGGTAGATGGGTGGATGGATGGATGGGTGGGTGGATGGATGGATGGATGGGTGGATGGATGGGTGGATGGATGGATGGATGGATGGGTGGAGGGATGGATGGATGGATAAACAAAATGGGGCATGCATCCCGCAGAGCATTGAAGCATATTCAGCCTTGAAGAGAAATGAACTTTGTATGCAAACCACAACATGTGTGAACACTAAAGATGCTAGGCTCAGTGAAACAAACGATCCAGAAATTAAAGGCAAATGTTTTATGATTCCACTTATAAGAAGCACCCAGAAGAGTCAACTTCATAAGGCAGAAAGTAGAATGGTGGATCCCCAAGGCCAGGGGAGATGAGAGCACAGAGTTCCCATTTGAGCTGGGACAGTCCTGGGGTAGATGGTGGTGGAGACTGCACAAAATGCCATGAGCTGTACACTTATACATGGTTAAAACACCTGATTTTGTGCTTTATATAGTTTACCACAATAAAAAGGTAATAACAGCAATGAAAGTTTATTTCAGAAAATTTAAAAACTACAGAGGGGTATAATGAAGATATTGGTCACTTGAACTTTCATCTCCAGAGATGCAGACTTGTGAGAATTTGGTGCCTGTGTTCCTGGTGGCCTCTGCGTGCATGTACCCGCTTCTAACGGCTGCTGGGAATCACGCTGTTCTGGCTTTGTGACCACTGAGTTCTCCACATGCCACTCCCCCAACTCAACTTCCTTTCCTCCTTGGGAAGCTGTGAAGGAGGCTCTGTGTCCCCATTTTCAAGATGGAGAAACTTAGAAAACATTCTCAGGATCGCAGGTGAAAGAAATCTTTTGCCATCCCAGGTTCACGCCCCCTGCATCTATAATAAAAGACAGATTAATAAGAGAAAAAGCATATACATTTATTTAGTATGAGTTTCTTTATGACACAGGAGGCTTCAAAAATGAAAATATTCCCAGAACCCAGGGAAACATATATTTGTATTCCAGATTAATAAAGAAATGGCCCAGTGTGGAGAAGCCACTCGGACAAAGGGAGGGACCATTATAATGAGAATAACCAGGGAGTTGAACGAGGCCCGTTTGTCCAGATCTTCTCTATGTCTTCAGAGATAGGGTCGTCCCTTTCCTCCAGGTCTAAGGTTACTCTGGAATGAGCATCTTAGGCCCGACTTCAGGGGAGAAGGTCGGGAGGCAGAGTGATGTCCCGGGTTTGATGTCTAGGAGGAATGAGGGGAGCAGGGACCTGCTTCTGCTGTGCTCTCAAAGCCAAGGTGCTGTACTTCGGAGTGGTATTTCCTGAAGCCCACCAGGACCATATCAGTGGCACGGATATTGTATGTTCAGAAAGCCCCCATTGTCTCCGGGATCCGTTCTCTCCGCCTGCCACCCTGGGAGGGAGGCCAAACCATAGTTCAGAGACTTAGATGCATTTTACAAAGCAGGACATTGAGGATTGGAGACGTTACAATTTGTCCACATATCACAGACTTATTTTCATAAGTATCTCATGAGGCAAGAGATGTGGTTTCTAAAAGAGTCTCCAGAGGCTGACCTGGATCTCCTGCAGCTCTTCGCAGGAGCCTGGAACATGGGCTGGATTCAGAGGTCCCTTGGAATTCCAAGTGTGCCCTTTTGGGCTTGGGGCAAATTCAGTCCCTCCCTGTACATGAGTGCTGGTGACCTGGCTGCACCCGGGCTGGACGCCCTTGGTTTTGGTCCACAATCTGCCTGAGGGCAAATCCTTCCTGGAGGAGAGGGAGGTGCAGGTTGGGGTGGCCAAGCACACCACAGGGCAATCCTGCCAGCTAGTGGCCACGCCAGATATGGGCCCTGCTGCAGCCTGGGGACCAGCCACTCAGGGTGATTCAGTCCCAAGGGCACCAGCTTCTTACTGTGTGCACGAGGGAGTGAGGGGGACATGGGGAGATGAAGAGACAGGTCCAAGGTATTGACAGAGTCAGGACTGAAATCCTGTCTCTTAGGTCGCAGTTCTTCAGAGATAGTTATTTAAGCACATTCAGCAATGATGACGAATAGCCCACCACGTGCAACATTATTTACATTTCTCATGATGAGCCTCTAATTGTAATGTCTCCAATCCTCAATGTCCTAGTGAGAATTTTTTTTTCCTGAGGCAGTGTGTCGCTCTGTTGCCCAGGCTGGAGTGCAGTGGCTTCATCACAGTTCACAGCAACCTCTAACTCCTGGGCTCAAGTGATCCTCCTGTCAGCTCCTCAAGTAACTGAGACTACAGGCACATGCCACCATGCAGTGCTAATTACTTTACTTTTTGTAGACCCATCTGTGTCTTGTTATTGCCCAGGCTGGTCTTGGACTCCTAACCTCAAGCAATCCTCCTGCCTTGGCCTCCCAAAGTGTTAGGATTATAGCATGAGACATCGTACCTGGCCACTTTTTCATGCCTATTTTATTTCTGATAAAAAATCAGATGCCAGGACTCCACTCCTAAAGATTCTGACTTACTATGTCTAGAGTATGGCTTATAAAAAAAGTCACCAGGTGAAACCTGGTAGCTCATGCCTATAATCCCAGCACTCTGAGAGGCTGAGCTCAGGTGTTCGAGACCAGCCTGAGCAAGAGGAACACTCCATCTCTACTAAAAATAGAAAAATTAGTCAGGTATTGTGGTGGGCGCCTTTAGTCCCAGCTACTTGGGAGACTGAGGCAGGAGGATCGCTAGGACCCAGGAGTTTGAGGTTGCTGTGAGCTAGGTTGATGCCATGACACTCTAGCTAGGGCAACAGAGACTCTGTCTCAAAAAAAAAAATCATCAATATTGAGCACCATTGGCATAGACAGAATACAAGAGAAGAGAATTAATAAAATTAGGAAGCACTCACATCTGGACAGAAGAAAAAAAGATGAGGTTGGTGAAGCATCAAGAGGACCAGGAGCACATCCTGTTACCAAGTTCAAGGCCACGGAGTTCTAAAGTTGAAGGTCCAGACGACAGTATGTAATTCTGGGAGGAAGGCAGAGAGAAGAGGACCTAGAGGAAGCCACTGCCCTTCACAGTGAGTAGCCACTGGAAGCCGAGAAAGACCTGATCCAAATTAGTGACGGCACAGAAATGTTCCCCGGAGCACTTCCTCATGACGCAGGATGTTAACAGGTGTCTGGCAGGAAAATGGCTCCACAGTGAAATATGCTGGGAAAAATATTTGACTAAATTAACATAGTCTGTTATTTTGTTCCTCTGAACTTTTAGTTTGCAGACATGCAGTGCACTGTGAAAAAGATTTTGAATAGCTGTCAACTTGTTGAGAAATCGGTGTTTTATACAGCAATTTGGAAAATGGTCCGTTTAAGATATTGATCTTACTTGGTTTTGATACTTTCCTGATGGAGGAGATCTGAACGTGCTCAGAGGTAGAAAAGAAAAATTTGGGAAAAGAGGGGTGTGAAGATTCAAAAAAAGACACTGCACTAATTTTTTTTTTTTTTTTTTTTTTGGAGACAGAGTCTCACTATGTCATCCTCAGTAGAGTGCCACTGTGGCGTCATAGCTCACAGCAACCACCAACTCCTGGGCTCAAGTGATTGTCTTGCCTCAGCCTCCCAAGTAGCTGGAACTATAGGTGCCTGCCACAACATTTGGTTATTTTTTTGTTGCAGTTGTCATTGTTTAGCTGGCCCGGCCAGGTTGGAACCCGCCATCTCGGGTGTTTGTAGCTGGCATCCTAACCACTGAGCTACAGGTGCCAAACGGACACTGCAGTAACCTCAGCCTTGGGCAGTAGGGGGGACTACGGGAGTGGTGGGGATGATGGTAGTGAGAATCGAGAATAAACCCTGGACTGTTTTTAGTAGATTTGTTTACCGTAGCAGTATTGGTGAAACAATTCTGAAACTAGATTGCTAGAAAAAAGTGTGCATGTGCACCTTTGTATACCTGTGTACTTTGGTGGTTTAGGTATTTAAGTATATTCGCGTGTTTGTATGCACCTGTGCGCACAGACCTCCTGGCCTCTTCCCTCCCGTGGAAGTGCTGAGCACGTCATTGCCCAGATCTTGACCTTTGATACTTTCCCACACTACAGGAAGTGGAGATGCTTGGAAAAATGGTTGACTTGACAGGCTCCATCCTTAAAAGTTCTCACTTAGTGGTCTGGACATGCCCTAGGCATCTGCAGTTTTAAAGCTGGGGTAGGGTAGTCAGGAGATGGACCAGGAACACCTTGTTAGCCAGTTAGTAAGGACATGTTAAAAATCAGTCAATCAACCAGAAGTAAATGATGCCACACGCCACCGGCCAGCTTTTGTAGAGCTTCCAATGGCCAAATCCGGACAACTGAATCAACAAAATAGTTAAGTTCAGTAATGAATTCTAAACACTACAAAGCATAGAAATGTATGAGTCTGTACTGATGAAAAGTGGAGGAGCAGGAAGGGCCCTTAGTCATAGAATGCCAAGGGCAAAGTCAGAGACCTCCCAGCTGTGCTGATGACGGTTGGCTGAGGCCTCATCAGTGATGCTAACTGCCAAGGGAAACTTTGCCCAGGCTCAGAATATTTCCATGGTCTTTTGGATGTTAGCGTTTCTTCACAGCCTGATTGCTTGATGCAGAAGAGAATAAAAAACATTTTTCAGAAAAATACATAGTGGAGAATTTAGACAACATTTGCATCAGATGTTCAAAATGACTATCTCTAATATTAGAGGGTCAGACAGAAGTCACGGGGTTCCAGGAATGATGCCTTGAGGAGGACACAGCATTGTCTACACTAGAGGGGGCCCCGAAGGGCATTAGCTCAACTGCCAACATCAGAATGCGGATGGCAGGTTACACATCTGATTATTTAGGAGTTAACTCTGTTCTTAGGAAATACGTATTAAAGTACTTAGGAGAAAAGGGCCACGATGTGGCCATATGTAACGTGATAAATGTTAATGATGGGCAGATCTCGATAAAAAGCATATGGGCATTAATTTTTCCTATTTTTATTTTTATGACATTTTGTAAGTTTGAAATTATTTCCAAATAAAAAGTTAATTTAAATGACAGTGAGTGCTAAAAATAATGGAAGAGGATGTTAAGCATAATATTATTTAGCAGAAATGACAAATGCACACACATGGTTATGGCAGTTGGACAAAACCTTCCGTGAAACAACTGCTTGATTGGCTAAGTGGACCCACCAATGGAAAGCAGCTGTTGTGCAATAGTGGTTTAAGGAGAGTTAGAGAGTATTTCAAAATGAATCCACTTGAAAAACAACACAGAATTCTCATTCTCAAAAACAACACTGTTTATTCAATTATAATATGGCATGCATTTGGCAAAGATAAGCAGGATTAATTCAGAGATTAACAACACTTCTAATTTCTAGGATGACTAGCAAGTCTAATGGAATCTATTTGCACTAAGAGATAAATAAGAATCCCACAACCAGTTGTCTTATGAGATGAGAAATGATAATGTTTACAGTCCAAGCACACATCCTCTGACTGCTGTTTCCATGGCACTGTGTCTCTGACAAGGCATTTTTATTTTGAACATTGTTTATTGTCTAAGACATATTTTGTGGGTTGGATGTGGTGGCTCATGCCTGTAATCCCAGCACTCTGGGAGGTGGAGGTGAGCGGATCGTCTGAGCTCAGGAGATTGAGACCAACCTGAGTAAGAGTGAGACCCCTGTCTCTAAAAATAGCCAGGTTTGGGGGAGGGCGCCTGTAGTCCCAGCTACTCGGGAGGCTGAAGCAAGAGGATCACTTGAGCCCAGGACTCTGAGGATGCTGTGAGCTATGATGCCACAGCACTCTACCCAGGCTGACAAAGTGAGATTTTGTCTCAAAAAAAAAAAGACATATATTGTATTTCTTCTTTGAGAAGAAGAAACCTCAGAAACCTTTTGCTGAGGTTTTTGGCCCCTTGTCCCAGCTCCAGCCACTAAGCGTCCAGCTGCACCTGAACTGGGGCCAACTTCCCAGGAGGAAAAAGTGACGTTTCTTTGCCCTGCACACCTTTCCCCTCTGCTCTGTGGACACTGAGGCTGACACCGAGGACACACTCAACGTCCCCACCGTGTGCAGCTCAGTCCTACGGAGGGAATTAACCCACTGGATGAAATCAGTGGACGATTGAGCCCATCAGGACAGGCTGTTCTATCAATTAGTCTCCTACACACCTTTTGGAGGAAGTTGCTAGAAGACCAAGGAATCGGATGTGTTGAACACCCAGAGGAGGCAGCTGTGCTCCCCATATTGACTCTCACTTTCCCCGCCTCACTCTTCCTTTCTCTCCTCCTCGCTCCCTGGCGTTGCTTCTGCAGTAAGATCACAGCACGGAACCTCTGCCTCAGGCTCTGCTTTCCTGGACATCCAGACTGAGATAGTTGCTTAATGGATTTTGGAAAGAATGGAAATGGTGAAGGTGCTTGGTTCGTATTTCTATTTTGAGGCTTAGCACCCCCTAGTGGACTCTCTTTTTTTGCTTTCCATCGTCAAGGCAGCCCCCAAAAGGTGGTTTTCGTGCCCTGAAACGTTTTCAAGCAGAAGTAGGTCAGGCCAGTACACCATGAAGTAAAGAGGGGCTGCGTCTCTGCCCTGCCCACTGCAGGTGCTAGCTGGCGTCTTCGCACATCTCTGTTAATCCCTGGAGGAATCCTACAAAAATGGAAAATCTAAGATGACCTCAACCTGTCCCGTGTGATTGACGTTAATCATAAATGGGGAAAAAATCAATTCTGATAGATCTTCCAGAGAATCTTCATCAGAAAACCCGGTGTTCTTGGATACGTCTTAGACGCCTTTGCCCCATGCTGCCTGTTTCTGTGTTGTTTGGAGTCAAAGCACAAACATCCTCCCACTCCTGTTTCCATGGCACTGCATCTTTGACGAGGCCTCCGCCAACCGTGCACTGTTTATTCTGAGCTGTTCGTGACAGCCTATGTTCCTGACCTCTGCCCCTGTCAGAGCCGGCGCTCAGTATCCATCTTTATTAGTGAGGCTTTCATTTTCGTAGATGTCTAACACATCCTTTCTGTTGCTAATCTTAAAGGTCATGGTCACCTGTAAGAGATAGTTAACATTTTGTTTTTGCTACCCAGTATCCACTTATCCTTTTAATGCTGTCTGATTTTATTTTGAGATATGGAATCCTCCTTCACTTTCATACATCACGTTTCTCTTTGATGGTGCCTTAAGCTTCAGGCTCCAGGTCTCATGAGTGTATTTCATCACCCTGGTGAATGGCTCAGTGTTGGGCATGTGCTCAATTCGAGATCATAAAATCTAAGGTGATTTGATTCTGGATTTTTTTTTCTTCCCTCACCCCCATGATTCTGAATTTTTTTCTTCAACTTTTTGGGAAAAGAATTACATTTTCCACTGACCCTGGTGTTGTGATGATGTGAGGATGGAGCTGCTGGGAGCCACCATGAAATGTCTGAGAACGAGGCCCAGACAGAGGAAGCAGAACTCAGTGACAGGTCTCAGAGATGTGGCTCCGTTCCTGAATGGGCCATTGGTGATGGCAGGCCTTGTGGACTTTACAGTCACATCAGCTGAAACTTTCCTGCCTTGTTTAAGCTAGATTAAGTCGGGCTTTTTAATCACTTGCAACAGAAAGATTCCATTTATTTGTTTATTTTATTAAATCATAACTGTGTACATTACTGCATTTATGGGGTACAATGTGCTGATTTTATATACAATTTGGAGTACTTACATCAAGTGGGTTAACACAGCCTTCACCTCACTTACTTAATTGTTGTGTTAAGACATTTATACTCTACTCTTAATAGATTTGACACGTACCCCTGCAATTAATAACTGGTTTAACTCTGAACTTGGAGCCTGTCCCCACCTGATCCACCCTTGGTCTTAATCATTGTAGTGCATGGCACTCCTGTCCACGCAGCATGCCAGCTGGAAACCGAGGACTTACCCTGACACCTGACTTCTCCACAGTCCCATACCCACTTCACTGGTGAGTTTTAGATATTTTGCCACTAAATTATTTCTTGAATCTATCTACCTCTGTTTATTCCACATCCAGGAACCTAATTCAAGATAGCTGCATCTCTGACCTGAATTATGACAGCTGCAAATGACCCTCAAACCTCTCTGAATACCCCCCACACACTGTCTCATCTGGTCTCTGGTTTCCATACAGAGATTTTTTTCCCAAAATACAAATCTGATCATATCCTCTCCTTCTCATCCAGTCCTCTGATCAAAACCCCACAGTTACTCTTGGAATAATGAAAACCCACCAGAAGGTCTGACTCTCACCCATCCCTTTCCCCTCAAGTCGCAGCCCTGACCTAGTTGCAGGGCCGTTTACGTGTTGGTTCTTCTGCCTGGAATGGTCTTTCCTTCCATTTTCAGGTCTTGGTTCTGAGTCATTTCCTCAAATCAACTTGTCTTGGGCCCACGATTAGGTAAATAACACTACTAAAGACTTTTCCATCACTGCAGGCTTGGTTTGGGGTCTGTCAGAATGTAGGGATGCTGCTGCTTTCCTGGCTCCAGTTTTATTCTTTTAGCCTGAAGTAAATGTTAAGGCAGAAACCAGTCAATAGAATTCTCAAAACTGTACTGTGTCTGTACTTCCGTTTGTCTGAAGGAGGTCTTGATTCCCTGAGCAGGTGTTGATGGGACAGACATGTGGTTGGATGGTGGTGGGGGCATAAGGTGGGAGGAGGTGCCTGTGAAAAGCCATCAGCGTAGACCAGATGGACCAGGTGTCCTAGATCTTATTGTTAACCTTGGCTTGGAGCAAAATCTTCTTAATTTTGCTCTAATGTCAAAGCTTGAAGGGTAGATTTAGTAGCTCTTGTGGCAGCTACTGCAGTGTGTTGCCCTTATCCTCCAAGAAGTGGGGACTCTCTGCTGGCAGCCTCTGGATGCTGCACCTTTGGGGTGCACTGAAGTGACCATGATGAGACTACATGCCCCCTGGGGTGCTCTCAGTCATGTCCTGCACATGTCCAGACACGGCAGCTGAGCCCTGCCTGCCCAGGGTGGGACTCTGCTGGTGGGCAGACCTCGCTCTGGCCTGCCCTGTTGGCCTGGTCAAGACTTTCTCAGATCTACCCTGCAGTCCAGGGCGCTCCCTTTCCCACTTCCCACCTGGCTCCTCCCCGTCACGGGCGTCAGGTGAGCACGAGGCCTCTCTGTTCCTCCTCCTCTCTTGTCCCCAGTCGCTTCCTCTAATGAATCACTTGCACATCTGATTCTGTTTTGGCCGCTTCTAGGAGGATCTGAACACATTCATTTGGGAGCTGCGTGTGGAACACAGGCTGTGGGATGTGCTTCTCTTTCCTTTCACTGTGTCTGGAGGGAGGAAAGCAGGTGCAGTGTTGACGAGGCAGGTTGTCTCTGACCACCTGTCTGAGGGGATGTGAGGCTGCTGCACGCTTCAGAACTGATCATCTCCAGCCATCAGTTCCTCCCCCATCTCCCGATGAGGGAGACCTGTAGGTCTAGGAGGGGTGGACCGGTCCCTGAGCAGCCGTCTAGGTGTTGGTGGTACTGTGAAGGATCAGCTGCATCTCCCACCTGACAGCCGTCTCACTTCTCCAAAGCACGTGCCTCAGATACACCAGTTCCCTTTGCTGGAGGCCTCTCCCTCTGTTCCCGCCCATCTTTTGATGTCCCTGTGGTGATCTGATTGTTCACGCCTGTCAGGAGACACACTGTGTGTGCGGCGAGAATAGCGTTGGGGCTGAACCTTGCTGCCTTCTGCCCAATTTTTTTTAATACCCATTCCTTCCTTCCAAAATGCTCTCTCCAAGTTTCAGTAGCAAGCTCTGAGGCTGAGCAGATAAGAAGCTGGCAGGAGGGTCCTGCCTTCTCTTCCTGCAGTCCCACTATAGGACAGCTGCTTGTTGAATGAAGCCCCCCGAACCAGGAGTGAGGGTTCATGCAACAAACTCCTGAAATCCAGAAGCCTGAATCTGACCCCAAAAGAACTCTTCTTATTCCTCAGCTCTTTTTTTTTTTGGTCAGGGCCGGGTTTGAACCCGCCACCCCTGGTATCTGGGGCCGGTGCCCCACTCCTTGTCTTCAGATCATGTTTATTTTTCCTCTCTTCCCCTGGCAAGGGGACAGAGGTGGTGAGGATGAACTCTTCTTGAGTTTTCTCGGATTTTTTTCTTTGGTCTCTCTGTGTACAGCTCTTCATTGAACTTGGCCTAGGTTCTGGAACACTTTGGAGTGGGTTTGGGGACAGCGGGGGAAGGAGAGCAACTTGATGTTTTAAGTGCCTCTTAAACATACATTTTGCAAATTACTTGCAGTGCCTGCCTTACTGAGTTTCAGGCTTTAAGAAGATAAGACAGAGTGTTTAGAATCGTGCCTGGGCATAGTAAACAATCAGTCATGTTAGTTATTATTTACATTGATGAAAAATTCAGCTTAAGGCTCTGTGCCTGTAGTTCAGTGGCTAGGGCGCCAACCACATACACCGGGGCTGGTAGGTTTGAACCCAGCCTGGGCTTGCTAAACAACAAGGGCAACAACAACAACATAGCCAGGAGTTGTGGCAGGCAACTATAGTCCCAGTTACTTGGGAGACGGAGGCAAGAGAATTGCTTAAGCCTAAGAGTTTGAGGGTGCTGTGAGCTGTCATGCCATGGCCCCCTCCTAGGGTGACAAAGTGAGACTGTGTCTCAAAAAAAAAATTGGCTTAAAATAGAAAAAAATTATTACATAAAAATCTTATAATGCATATTTCCTGATTCTCCCAGCAAAAGTGAAAATTTATAGAATGCTCATTTTATTCAAAATGCCAAAAGAAACACTATGGTGTTTTTACAGTTTTAGGAATCATGAAATTCTGGTTTATTAGGAAATGCACAGGCACAGAGTGGAAGGGGGGCAATGTGGCCCAGCCCCTCAGTGCCGGCCACCCGTCTTCTGGGTGTGTCCTTCCCGTGGGGTCGCCCCTCGGCTGTGCTTTGGGCACCGCCAGCTCAAGAGCAAATGACTCTCACTGTGGGAAAATAACGATGCTTTCTCTGCACGTCGCGCCTCTGACGGAGTCATTTCCCTGTGTCTGGGACACCCCACCTCACCAGGGTATACGCTGCAGACTGGCCCCGGGGCCTCCCAGGGTCAGGTTTGCCAGGCCTTTCCCCTGCTTCTGGGTCCAGATACCACAGCACGTTTTCCCTCAGTTATCATAATGGTGTGTTTAAAAAGCAGCGAGCATTAAAATACCATTTTAAAACAGTTCCATTTCTCTAATGCTGCCAGTATGGATGTACTAGAGATCACCTTTCCAGCAGGGGTTGGCAAGCTGCCGCCACCGCCTGTTTCCTAAGTGAGGTGTGATTGGAGCACAGCTGGGTTTGCACCTCTGCGCTCGAGGGCAGAGCCCCTCAGGTGTGGCACGGACCACAGACCGGCTCATCTGGAGTACCGGCCGTCTGGCCCTCGGCGGGTAAAGCTTGCTGACGCTGCTCTGCAGTGTGGTCCCTTCCGCAGAGGAATGAATGTCCAGCCGGGGCGGGCAGGGCAGGGCAGGGCAGGTCTCTGAGAGCTTCCCTCACAGGCAGATCCTTGCCCACTTCTGAAGGGGAGGGAAGAGGACATAGAGCATAATTATTTTCTAGATTATCCCAACTGAGTTTTATGAGCAGGCAAGATGAGCAGGAATCAGTGCTGCTGCAAAGAGCCTCCCGGTCCTCTCTAAGTTCCTTTAAGGCCCAGTCCCCTCTTCTGAAGCCATATTAATATGACACCGTCTACTGGAATGGGGAGGAGGGTGGGCTGGGCAGACATTCCCTTTCATCTGTGTCTGCCTGAAGTTGGCAGCCTTCCCTCTGAGGCTTGGGACTCCACAGTGATCCCCGTGCTCTTTTAATATTAATAGTCTGCTCAGCAGGGGGCAGCTTCTGAAGTCTACCTGAATTTTGCAGTTGATGTATGTTTCTTCCAAGTTGGTTTTTTCCCTTCTTTTTGAGAATGACTGATGGACAGTGGCCGACTTCCTCACTGTGCCCTTCCTGAGTCTTAGCGTATTTCTTACTTTCCTTTGGTCTCTCTGGCAGTGTTTTGTATGTCTTTTTTTTTTTTTAAATCTCTATTTTCCAGTTCACTAAATCTCTCCACTGCTGAATCTAATTTGCTCTTTTGTAATTTTGATTTTTCTCCATTTGGTTCAGTCTGTCACTGCTTTGTCCAAATCGTCGCGTGACTTTCCATTTCACTCGGAGTTAATGACCAGGTTCTCCTAACAGAAGCCGAGGCCCTGTGTGATTTGAGCCTGAATGTCTGGTCTCTTCTTTCACGGTTGTCCTCTTGCTCACCTACCTCCCCCTGGCCTCCACGCCGTCCCCAGTCCACCAGCAGCTGAGTCTCTGTCTCTGCACAGTCGTCACGCGGCCGCCTGTCTGTTCACTTTCTTTCAGTCTGTGTTCCGATGTTGTGTTCTACTGGGGTCTGTGTGCAAATACTGTGCACATTCCCCGGTCATTTTTATTTTGTGCACGTTACTGTCTAATATGCTGTCTACTTGGCTAGCAACTCTTGAGTATCAGTAGAAACTCCATGAAGGCAGAGACTTTGCCTTAGCGTCCCACTGTTACATTCTCAGAGGTTAAACACCTGCTCACAGAAGGTGCTCACTAAGTTTCTGTTTAATAAAAGAAGAGATTCTATGAGGGATGCGCACTATTTTTGTTGTTCTCCTCAGGAAGACTTCTGACGTATTATGTGTCTCCCTTAGACAATTATGCTTCAAACTGAGCACTGCATTCTGGGTTGAACAGCACGGCCTAGGTGGGAAACATCACCTCCATTGTTATGGACGTAGTACTTCTTCTATATGTTTGGTGATTAAGACTAAGGATATTAACTGACCTAGTAAGTTTCTTGAGATACTTTTTTTTTCTTTTTAACATACTGGCTTTTTACAAAAGTCCCCCCTATAGCATTTGTGCTGTGGTGTGGGTTTCTGGGTCCAAATGCAGAATTTTATCTGTATGCAAATATCATTGCTTAGATGGGCTTTTCAAGATCATCTTAAATTCTAGTCCTCTCAGCCAGCTGATGACCATTCCAAGCACATGTCATGTTTATATTTGATCAACATGGTGATTGTGTCCTCACTAATATAAACCATTAACAAAATGTTGACAGGATTAAATTGGAGAATGAGCACCTCTGGCCACCACTTCAAGACTACTCATGCTGCTCATCCAGTTGCAAATGCATGCACCTCTGTGTACTGTATTTTTCAAACCTCTTCCTTAGCAGGACAAGGGAACTCAGAAAGGTGAATGAGCTGTCCAAGGAACTCGGAGAGGTGAACGAGCTGTCCAAGGAACTCAGAAGAATGAACGAGCTGTCCAAGGAACTCAGGGAGGTGAACGAGCTGTCCAAGGAACTCAGGGAGGTGAACGAGCTGTCCAAGGAACTCGGAGAGATGAACGAGCTGTCCAAGGAACTCGGAGAGATGAATGAGCTGTCCTAGGAACTCGGGGAGGTGAACGAGCTGTCCAAGGAACTCAGAGAGGTGAACGAGCTGTCCAAGGAACTCGGGGAGGTGAATGAGCTATCCAAGGAACTCAGGGAGGTGAACGAGCTGTCCTAGGAACTCAGGGAGGTGAATGAGCTGTCCAAGGAACTCA
>CAUYQS010029510.1:0-31838 GCA_963574585.1 Otolemur crassicaudatus
TCTATTTTTGTGCCAGTACCATGCTGTTTTGATCACTATGGATTTGTAGTATAGTCTGAGGTCTGGTAGCGTCATTCCTCCCGCTTTGTTTTTATTCCTGAGTAATGTCTTGGCTATTCGAGGTTTTTTGTGATTCCATATAAAATGAAGTATTACTTTTTCAAGATCTTTAAAATATGACAGTGGAGCTTTAATGGCGATTGCATTAAAATTATATATTGCTTTGGGTAATATAGACATTTTAACAATGTTGATTCTTCCCAACCATGAGCATGGTATGTTTTTCCATTTGTTAACATTTTCAGCTATTTCTTTCCTTAGAGTTTCATAGTTCTCTTTATAGAGATCTTTCACATCCTTTGTTAGGTAAACTCCTAAATATTTCATCTTCTTTGGCACTACTGTTAATGGAATAGAGTCCTTGACTGTTTTTCAGCTTGGCTGCTGTTGGTATATATAAAGGCTACAGATTTATGAGTGTTGATTTTGTAACCTGAGACGCTGCTATATTCCATGATCATTTCTAGGAGTTTTGTAGTAGAATCCCTGGTGATTTCCAGATACACTATCATATCATCTGTGAAAAGTGAAAGTTTAATCTCTTCTGACTCTATATGGATGCCCTTAATCACCTTTTCTTCCCTAATTGTGATGGCTAAAACTTCCATTAAAATGTTAAAGAGCAGTGGAGACAATGGGCACCCTTGCCTGGTTCCTAATCTGAGTGGAAATGATTTCAGTTTAACTTCGTTGAATACAATATTGGCTGTAGGTTTGCTGTAGATGGCCTCTATCAGTTTAAAAAATGTCCCTTCTATACCAATTTTCTTCAGTGTTCTGATCATAAAGGGATGCTGGATGTTATCAAAAGCTTTTTCTGCATCAATTGAGAGAATCATATGGTCTTTATTTCTTAATTTGTTTATCTGGTGAATTATATTTATAGATTTACATATATTGAACCATTCTTGAGATCCTGGGATAAATCCCACTTGGTCATGATGTATAATTTGGTTGATGTGTTGCTGGATTCTGTTGGTTTGGAAATTGTTGAATATTTTTGCATAAAGATTCATTAGTGATATTGGTCTATAATTTTCTTTTCTTGTTGGGTCTTTTCCTGGTTTGGGTATCAAAGTGATGTTAGCGTCATAGAATGTGTTGGGTAGTATTCCATCTTTTTCTATATTTTGGAAAAGGTTGAGTAGTATAGGTACTAGTTCCTCTTTAAAGGTTTGGTAGAATTCTGACGTGAAGCCATCTGGTCCCGGGCTTTTCTTTTTAGGGAGATTTTGTATAGTTGATGCTATTTCAGAACTTGATATAGGTCTGTTCAACATTCCCACTTCATTCTGGCTGAGTCTTGGTAGGTGGCACGCTTCCAAGTATTGGTCAATTTCCCTCAGATTTTCATATTTCTGGGAATAAAGTTTCTTGTAATATTCATTAAGGATTTTTTGAATTTCTAAGGGGTCTGTTGTTATTTCATCTTTACCATTTCTGATGGACGAGATTAGAGATTTTACTCTTTTTTTCTTGGTTAGGCTGGCCAAAGGTTTATCTATTTTATTGACCTTTTCAAAAAACCAACTTTTTATTTATTGATCTGTTCTATAATCCTTTTATTTTCAATTTCATTTAATTCTGCTCTAATTTTGGTTATTTCTTTTCTTCTGAAAAGATTGGAATTTTCTTCCTTTTTCAGTTGCTTAAGTTGTCCCATTAAGTTGTTAACTTCCTCTCTTTCCTTTCTCTTGAGGAAGGCTTGTAATGCTATAAATTTCCCTCTTAGGACTGCCTTTGCGGTATCCCAGACGTTCTGATAACACATGTCTTCATTTTTGCTTTGTTCTAAAAAATTGGTAATTTCCTTCTTGATCTCATCTCTGACCCATCTATTATTCAGCGTAAGGTTATTTAGCTTCCATGTTTTTGTACAAGACTGCAAATTCCTGTTGTTATTGAGTTCAACTTTTATTCCATCATGGTCTGAGAAGATGCATGGAATAATTTCTATTCTTTTAAATTTACTGAGGTTCGACTTATGACCTACGATGTGATCAATTTTAGAGTATGTTCCACAGACTGATGAGAAAAGTGTATATTCAGTTTTGTTAGGATGAAAAGTTGTCTTGATGTCTGTTAGGTCCAAAAGTTGAATAGTTAAATTTAAATCTAAAATTTCTTTGCTAAGCTTCTTATTGGAGGATCTGTCCAACACTGCCAAACAAGTCTTAACATCTCTAGCTATGATGGAGCTGGGAGAGATCAAGTTGCTCATGCCGGTTAGAGTATCTCTTATAAATTGAGGTGCATTCTGGTTCGTTGCATAGATATTGATAATTGAGATCTCTTCATATTGTGTATTACCCTTAACAAATATAAAATGGGCATCTTATCCTTGCTTACTTTTGTTGGTTGAGACCCAATTCTATCTGCAAATAAAATTTCAACACCTGCTTTATTCTGCTTTCCATTTGCCTGGAATATAGATGACCATCCCTTCACCCTGAGTCTATACTTATCTTTTAAAGTAAGATGAAGTAAGATGTAATTCTTGAATACAGCAGATATCTGGTCTGAGTTTCTGTATCCAATCAGCCAATCTGTGCCTATTTAGAGGACAATTAAAGCCATTCACACTGATTGAAAGTATTGATAAGCTTTGTAAAATTTTCAGCATTGAGTTTCTCGAAAGTCTAGTAGACATTTTTAATCCTTTTGCCACTGTGGAAGTTGGAATTTGATCAAAAGTTTCTGAGTGAGTTTACTTCTGTGGTGGAGGCACTGGTCATTGTGGAGGATAGGTTTTAGAATTTCCTGCAGAGCTGGTTTAGTTATGGCAAGTTTCTTCAACATGTGAATGTCGTTAAAGTATTTAATTTCTCCATCATAGATGAAACTCAGTTTAGCTGGATACAGGATCCTGGGTTGAAAGTTATTTTGTTTTAGGAGATTAAAAGTCGATGACCATCCTTTTCTAGCCTGAAACGTTTCAGCTAAGAGATCTGCAGTCATCGTAATACTCTTCCCCTTGTAGGTAACGGGTTTTTTACGTCTGACTGCTTTCAGAATTTTCTCTTTCATCTTAACTTTAGTGAAGTTAATTTTGATGTGCCTGGGGGATGTCTTGTTCAGGTTGAGTCATGCTGGGGTTCTGAAACTATCTGCTATCTGAATTTCAGAATCTCTTGGCATGCCTGGAAATTTCTCTTTCATAATTTCATGAAGAAGAGCCTCTGTATTTTGTGAAGCAACTTCATCGCCTTCAGGGATTCCTATAAGGTGTATATTAGTTTTCTTTGAATTATATGAGAGTTTTCTGAGAGATAGATCCATTTTTGCTCTCCATTTCTTTTGATCTTTGCACTCCTGGGCTTCTTCAAAAGCTTTGTCTTCGATGTCAGAGATCTTTTATTCTGCCTTTTCCACTCTGTTATGGAGGGATTCCACCGTATCTTTCAGAGCCTTGAGGGCTGCAACCTCTTGTCTCAGTATTTCAAATTCTTTGGCCATTTTATCTTTGAGTCATTGAATTCTTGAGACATCTTTTGAAAAATTTCTTGAGATATATTTTGAATAATTTCTTGAAATTCTAATTCCCTCCTTTCTTTCATTCTGTTAATCTCATTTGCTATCCAAATTCTGAACTGGATTTCTGACACCTCACCCATCTGTTTATGGCTGGGGTATTCAATTGTGTCTGCTCCATTTTTCCTTGGGGGAGTTGATCTACTCTGGTTATTCAAGTTGCCAGAGTTTCTCCACTGATTCTGCCCAATGCTGAGTTTACCTTGTTTGGAGACCTTATCAGAACTGTTCAGTTGGTGGTTTCTTCTGGTTGCCCAGAGAGACAGGCAGAGCATGTCTGTTGCCTTCTTCCAGTTCTCAGGTTTTCGGGCGACCGGGGTGCAGTGGAATAGCAGCAGCTGCACAGGAGTGTGCGTAGCTGGATTAGACCTCGTTTGGCTTGCCGGAGTGACTGGGGGGGCAGGAGACCAGCAGCAGCCTTATCATTCCTAGTTCAGCCCCGGCGGGCAACTGGGGAACAGGGGAAATGCAGTGGCTAGATCATTCCTAGTTCAGCCCCCCTGGAGCAACCGGGGGGCGGGGGAATGGCAGTGTTAGCGCAGGAAATGCGAGCCACCAGATCAGTCCTGGTTCAGACCCACCAGAGAAGCTGTATGCATGCAGCACTAGTAAGCTGATCTGGGCCCTCCTGGCATGGGATCCTGGAGCAATGGGACTCCTCTACCACTGCCTTTGGGACACACATGGTTCTAGCAAACAGTTCTGGGCCAGTCCGGAGCATTAGACGCCACCATGGCCCTGTGGGTTGCGTGTGGCTCTAGCAAGCAGTTCTGGGCCCACCCCACACGGCTGTCTGGAGTGGGGAATTCCTCTGCCACTGCCTACAGGGCGTGCATGGCACTAGCAAGCCGATCTGGGTCCTCCAGGCATGGGAGCCCAGAGTGGGGAATTCCTCTGCTGCCGCCCGCGGGCTGCACATGGCTCTCGCAAACTGTTCTGGGCCTGCCTGGAGCAGTAGACTCTTCCGCAGTGGACCCTCGGGTTGTTTGTGGCTCTAGCAAGCAGTTCTGGGCCCGCACAACTTGGGTGTATGGAGTGGGAAACTCCTCTGCCTCCACATGCAGGACGTATGTGGCTCTAGCAAGCAGTTCTGGGCCCACCTGGCACAGGTACCTGGTGTGGAGAACTCCTCCACTGGCCCCTGTGGGGTGTGCGTGTCTCTAGCAAGCTGTTTTGGGCCTGCCTGTAATGGAGGACTCCTCCAACACTGCCTGCAGGATGCCCACAGCACTAGCAAGCAGTTATAGTGCTGCCCATATCAGGAGCCTGGGATGGGGATCTCCTCTCCTGCCTGTAAGGAGTGCAACTCTAGCAAGCAGTTCTGGGCCTGCCCCAAGTGGGGGACTCCTCCGCTGCTGCCTTTAGGGCACGAGTGGCTCTAGCAAGTAGTTCTGTGCCTGCCCAAAGCAGGGGACTCCTCTGTCGCCACCCGCCACCTGCAGGAGGCATGTGGCTCTAGGAAGCAGTTCTGGGCACATCCAGAGCCCTGGAGCGGGGGTCTTCTCGGCCTCTCATGGGGTGCACGATTCTAGCTAGCAGTTCTGGGCCCTCCCAGAGTGGTGGACTCCTCCACCGCCACCCACAGGGGTGCATAAGGCTCTAGCAAGTAGTTCTGTGACTACTTGGAGCAGGGGACTCCTCTGTGACTACCCGCCATTCACAGGAGATGTGTGGCTCTAGCAAGCAGTTCTGGGCCCACCCAGAGCCCTGGAGCAGGGATCTCCTCTGCCGCCCATGGGGTGCCCGGCTCTAGCAAGCAGTTCTGGGCCCTCCCAGAGTGGGGGACTCCTCTGATGCCACCCACAGGGGTGCACAAGGCTCTAGCAAGTAGTTCTCTGCCTGCCCAGAGCAGGGGACTCCTCTGCGGCCACCCGCCACCCATGGGAGGTGTGCGGCTCTAGCAAGCACTTCTGGACCCACCCAGACCCCTGGAGCGGGGGTCTCCTCTGCCGCCTGTGAGGTGCACTGCTCTAGCAAACAGTTCTGGATCCACCTAAAGTTGGGGACTCCTCCGTTGCAGCCCGTGGGGCACATGAGGCTCTAGCAAGTAGTTCTATGGCTACCCGGAGCAGAGGAGTCCTCTGTGACCAACCACCTCCCGCAGGAGGCATACAGTTCTAGCAAGCAGTTCTGGGCTCACCCAGAGCCCTGAGTAGGGGTCTCCTATGCCGTTTGTGGGGCACATGACTCTAGCAAGCAGTTCTGGGCCCTCCCCGAGTGGAGGAAACCTTTGCTACCGAGAGGCTCTAGCAAGTAGTTCTGTGCCTTCCCAGAGCAGGGAACACCTCTGCCGCCACCCACTGCCCATGTGAAGCATGCGGCTTTGGCAAGCAGTTCTGGGGCCCGCTTTGTACCTGTATTTTGTGTTCTTAAATGCTCTTCCTTGGATTTACAGTTTGCCGAACTTCTTTCTGGTATCAGCTCCCTGTCTTTGGCTTCATAGATTCTGATTCCAACCAGTTTTTCTTCCTTTGCTCAGGAGCCTCTGACCAGGGTTGCTACCAGTCAGCCATCTTCCCAGAATCCCACAAAATGAGTTCTTCTAAATGTTCATGGAAAATGTTGCCACGTAGTACGGGAACTGTACTATATTTCAGTTCCTTGCATTGTCTTATCTTCCCCACTTTGCCCTGCAATTGTTACCTCTGCCCTGGTAGTAGATTTCTTTATCTCAACCCTCACTGCTACTGCCCTAGGTCAGGACCTTACCTGTCCTTGCTTGATCTGTTAAACTCTTCCCTGTCCTGTCTCTCCTTCTGGAATTCAGCCTTCACAGGTGTGCACCGTTACCTTCACAACCTCCGACCCTTTGCTCTTCCCAGCCTGTCAGTAGCTTTGCCATCTAAATTCCCAGCCATTCACAGATCAGCTCTTCCTAATGAGATGACCCTTTGTAAAGATTCATTTTCTTCCTTCTCTCCCCAGTTCCTTACCCCACTGAGAAACAGCTCACCTTCATTGCCATGCTTTCCTCTGTTCTGCCTGCATGGTATTTAGAAATTCTTTTTTGTTTGTCTTTCTTTACCTGTCAAAATCTCATCCTCTTGCCTACTATGAAGGGTTTATCCTCCATTTTTCAATACAAAGTCTAGGTGGCTAACCTTGCATTCCTTCCACTATTCAAGTTTTGTATGATTTCTGCTTATGTCTTTGCTCCTCACCCTGGAATATGGAAGAGACCATATGTTTACCTTTTAATACGTCCACAGCACTGGACACACTTAGTTTTACATATGATTCACCATTTCAATATTTGTGCAAGGAAAAGTAACGATTAACACCAAAATCTGTGTTTTGTCATAATATGAAGAAGTGTTGCATTCAAATCATTTTATTAATTCCTATCAAATCAGGTTACATTGAATATTGGTGTTCATCATTAGATGTATACCTCAGTTTCTGAAAACATATTATTGTTTATAAAATTATGGTGCCAAGTGATATGGGAAGTTCCAGTTGTTTTTTAATCTTCTCCTACGGGTTAATAGTCTATTGTCCCATTATGTATAACAAAGTATACTATTATTGTAATATCTAATGTCGTGATATTTGATACTAATGTTACATTTTTACATTTCTGTCAGTATTTTGCATAGGATGTACCACGTACAAGTTTTTTCATTCAAAATAAATAATGAATATTTATTATTATTTTGATGTAGTTACACACAGAAACAACACGATGAAAAGACGTGGTTGATAACTAAACTGGGATTTTTGGTTTAGAGTATGGAGGACCTAGAAGGAACTCATCAAAATCTTTTCATTTGTGAATGAAGTGAAATTAGAAAGGAAATGGCTGCATTGCAAACCACACTTATGATGGAAACTGTAAGTGTAGTATATACTTCTACTATAAGTAGTGAGAATTTACTCTCTGGACTGATTAAACTGTTAAATATTGTATTTGGCTAATTCCATGTAACAGTTACCTATGTATTCAACAATTTACCTCTCGTTTTGTGTCCCAGCAGCAGCAAGAGCTTGCCAGTGTTCGCGGGTCTCTCCTTCCCTTGTTACTGACCCTGTGAAGAATGAAGCTGAACCACAGTGATGTGACAGAGTCCTCAAATTAGCCAAGGAAGCCAGTGTGGCTTGAAAATCTAGTCTAAATGAGCATACCTTCTTTGTTACCTTGTTAATTGCCAGACCTCCTTTCAAGTAAAACCCAAATAAATCCCAAATGGTCATGTGAGCAGCAGCGATTCCCAACTTACATGACAAGATTCTAGCCCTTTGGTATAACAATAACTCTATGTCTGTAAGGGAGACACTTAACTTTTAGCAATTAAGACTATGTAATTTTTCATTGGCTTCAGTGAATCTGTGTCAGTGTGGAAATGTAGATAGCAAAGTTTTGACAAATTACATTGTTTTTCTTAAGGAATATAATTCTGGAAGGGAGAGTCTATTTTACCTAAAAAGTTTTGCATGTACTCATTGTTACATACAGAACCTATTTTAATAACAATGGGACTTCAAATGAATCATATTCTATAGACTTTCTAACTTGCTAAAAAATAAGTATATGAATCTACTGATATTAGCGTTAACCTCTCATTTTCAGCATTCAGTAGATTTGTCTATAAAGAAGAAATCATAGAATGGTTTTTATTTTGTTGACCACTCAAACCTACATCAAAGTGCCAGAATATTTTCAAATGGAATGATAATTACTTTAGTCTAAAAGTAGTCTTGGGATTCTTGCATAAGTATCTGGTCAGATGGTATGAGATGGTTATCTTCTGGAAGAGTTCTATCAAGATTTTATGCATTAAAGGGTGAGGTATCAAGCTTTTTCAAAGTACAATATTCTTAATTAGGTGATGTACTTTGCGAGGAGGTTTGCTGTAATAAATTTGCATTTCTTACAGATTTATTTCACTGTTTGAATACTCTTACTAAGAAGATGCTAGGAAATTATGAAAACATTCTCACATCTACATCTAAAATTCATGCTTTCAGAGATAAATTACTGCTCTGGAGGTAAAAAATTCAAAGAGAAAATACAGTAGAAATATTTGAGCTAGTGAAGAGGGATGCACTGGATAAAAATCGTATTGAAGTAATTTTCCAAACTTTATATTCGTTGTACACAAATTTCAAATATATATATATTCACCTGCACTTGCCATAGCATCTCTGGATTGGGGGAGAAATCCCTTACTTTTGAGTGCATGTATGCCAGCAAATTTAAATACTACAGAAGACGAAGGGTTGACAGAAAGAAAAAATGACAAGAGGATTGCAACTAAAATATTCGGCAAAAGATACTACCAGCTTTTGGTTCACTTCAAGGGTGAATTTGCAAATATTACCTCCCCCAGGGGAAAAAAAAAGCAAAAAACAGAAATACTTCTTCCATTCTCAGCGTCTCAACTGGTCTATATTGAATTATGTTCTATGCCCTGTCTTGTTGGTTCAAAATGTCAAAATCAATTTCTACCCATGTTTTCTGAGCTAATGCAGGTAGGTGTACCATAGCCAGATCTGCACTTCCTCTGAATACAAGGTACTTCCCATCCAAACATAAACTGTATATTCCTCCTGTGCTGTGATCTCACCTAGTCATACTTTATCCTTGTCATTAGTCCAAGAGGGGTGAAAGTTAGCATAATGCATGTTGACTAAGACAAGCAACATTTTAGATGAGGTCTCTGGGGGGTCTCCAGGAACAAGTAGATTGCTTCCAAATTAGCAAACGTTGTGGGGTGTCTAATGCCAAGATGTGAGTTCAGAAGATTCTAGGAATTCACACTGCTCATGCTCTTCACCTCCGCAGATCTCAGGGCCGAACTCTTTCCTGTTAGCTCTTAGCATGGAAACAAAACCCTGAAGTGCTGTGCCCTCTTGGAGCACATCTGCCAACCAGCAGTTAGGATCAGGGCCTGGTGTTCAGCAGTTGGTAGGGGAGGTGCCTAGCTGGGTTTTCTCATCACACACACACCCATGACAGGGACCCAGGTTAGGGCAATCAGAGAGGCCTCAGCAACTGCTTATGCTGCAAGGGAACTCAGAGTCCACACAGCCATACATCCACCCACACACTCCAAATGCCTTTCCATGACCCCTATTCCAAAAGGAGGTAGGTTTGGGAGAGGCACGACAGCCTTGATGCAAGAAATGATATCCAAGTGATAGCAGGTACTCTTCCTTCCCCCTAAAACAACAGACACACCTCCAAATTCAGAAATTTGGGGAGAGCTGGGACCCTGGTTTCAAACACAGAAAGTCAGCCTATGACGCTGATAAATATTTCTCACCAACAGGATGAATTAGTGCATTCTAGTCATGTCAGAAATTAGATTGTCCCATGGATCCTAAGATTCCCATCTCTTTCTATAGTGCCTAAAGTTTCTCTTCTGAGCAGAGTTTTAAAGCACACCTTACTTGCTCTCCTGAAATATAATGCTATGAAAGAATGAATAAATGAATGAGATAATGAAGAAAATATTAGAAACAACAGATGAACAAGAAGAAAATTGATGACAGCCACACCAGAGTTTCCCCAAACTACTATTTCTTGGAAGTGTGTTCATATATTTTCTTAGGAACTCCACCTATATGGTTATACAATTTCAAGTGTGATGGAGCGCAACTTCAGGGAGAAGGACACGATGGTTTCACTGTGACTCCACACAGCTACTTTGCAAATTTTACCAAACACATGGCCATAGGAACACAGGATGTAGGAGAACAGTTGATTGCCTCTTGGAACAAAAAATGCACTTGCGTTCATGTTAGGCCTTTGATGTTTATTCTCACATCAAGTTGGAAAAACAAACTAGGTTTGCTAACATTTATTCTCAAAAAACAAAACCAACCCTCTTATTTCAAGTTAGTTTAACCATTCAAGGGCTTCGCAACTTATCTCTTCATTGCACCTGTTTAATTCTCTTGAGACGACTGCCACAATTAGCAAATGGGGGTGGTTTCTACAACGCTTTTCAAATTCCCAGTCCTGGTGCCTCTACTGCTCTAGCTTGCGTTCTGGAAAACCGGGGCAGCCTGCATTTATACCATTGGGACCGGTCAGCACTAGCTGATAGATGAGTAGGAAGATAAAGCTTGGCTGGTCTGAGACAAATGAGCATGTTTCAGGGGATATGGGATGCAAGGCAAGGTGTTTGCTTTGTGTGGTTCACACCAAAGTAGATGGGCTGGAGGGCAGTCAGCCGGGCTCTTAGTTGTAGAGCAGCCAGCCTGTACATGGGATGACTCTAGCTGCCCTCCACATGGGGACAGACAGCTACACAAAGAGGAGGTCCAGTCGCTGTCAGGTGTGAGGACAGCCTGAAGCCTGTCTTAAGAAATCGTCCAGCTATGGTAGAAGAACTCCTACCACAACTGGAATTCCCGGGGGACACAGGGTTAATGGTCTTGCACAAGGCTGAAAAAATGTTTGCTGCACACTGAGCTGTCACCCACAGACAGATGGACCACACACTGGGCATCCAGGGACTTTACTTCTGACTTTCAGCTTGTTTTTGGATGAGGCATCAGAAGTCAGGTAGCGATAACATATAAGAAAATATCTCTGTCATCAGATTTAACTCTCAGGGTCACTTGTCACAAAATGTAAATAGGCTTGCAAGGAAAATTCAGGCATCATCTTAAAAGGAAAATCTAATGAAAACTCCAGTGTATAATGTAAAAACATACATTAGGCTTTAAAAATGATTTTTCCTTCACAGCTAATATCAGTGAACTGTCATGTAAAACAAACAAAAACCAACCAACCACCACCACCAACAACAACAAAAAGAACGGTGTGTGTCCTACATGAAAATGTCAAGTACTTGGTTAAAAGACATGGTATGAAATTCGAGATTTTTCCTCTGGAACTACCTGGGCAATGACACATCCAAATAAGTCAAGGGAAATAAACTGTCTAAAATGTTTTTACAAAACAGCTCATGGAGAGTTTGGGAAGGAGAAGCAACAGTCAACAGTGTGCTGCTGACTGCCCACCAGCCCATCGACTTTGGTATGAACTGCACGAAGCGCAAACGCTAGAGATGGAGCCAGGACAAGTTATGCACCCACGCAAAATCTCAAATTTCCAGAACACATTTACTTGCCACAGAGAATGATCACAAGCGCCATACAGATGGGTTTGGGAATGAATTCTAGAGAGGAGGGGCCTGCCTGCTAGGTCAGGGTACAGGAGCAGACCTAATAACCACGCCTGGTGGTTGCTGCTTTCTTTCTACGTTTCTTTAAGATATTCTTGTCAAAGAGCTCTTTCTCGCGGTAATGCACTGGTGGTCCCCGCAGGTACTTCTCTTCTGCTGCGGGGTAGTCTAGCTCCTCCAGTGTGGCAATTGCATGAATGATCGCTTCCGGCAGAAGGACTTCCAGGATGAAATTGACCTTGTTATCTCTTATCTGAGTCAGCATGGCACAGTCTATCTGTTTGTAGACTTCCTGTAAATGTCTGACCACCACATCCAACTGATCCTCATCCTCCAGGTATGTCTCGATGCAGAGCAAGTACCTACTTGAATTGAGAAATGACGTCAGCCATCTGGATGGTTTCCTGCCTTTCAAGATGTCCAGAAGGTGGTGGTCAGCCCCTTTTCTCCTCACAATGAAGTCCACCAGCTTCCGGTTGGCTCGGTCCCGAGCGGCCCGCATCCGGTCCGGAAGAATTCTCTTGCAGGGCCTCTTCCCGTGCAGGGAGGCCTCCTCCTCTGAATCCTCCAGGTCTGCGTAATTCACCTTTGGAAAGTCAATCTCCAGGTCCCCCTCTTGGATAGCTTTCCTCATCGGGTAGCTGACGTCAGCAACATAGTAGCGGAGGAAGGAGCCGGCAAAAGAGCCACGGGCGATTCCCTCTCGGTAGTGGGAGATCAAGGAGAAGCACCAGTTGACACTCTGCCTGTACTCTTTCTCAGCTCTCTTCAGGAGCTTCTCCTTCTCTTTACAATCCAGGGGCTTTAATCTCCGAAGTGGCATGCGGATGCCTCTCTTCTCAGGGTGCAGGTTTGCCTCAATCGCGAGCACCCTGGCAGTCTTCTGTGCCTTGCTGACACTCTTTACCACTCCCGGCCAAAATGGAAGGTCTTGAAATTTAAACCAGACCATGGTTCCTCTTTCAATGGGACAGGGCTCCTGCAGGGATGCAATCCTCGAGGGTCGCCCCTGTCCTTTACCGCCAGCTGTTTTGCGAGCGGTGAGGGGCTTAGTAGGCTTTGGGTGAGGTTCTTGCAGTCCCTCCTCCAAATGTGGGACTTGAAGCTTCCTCTTCCTATCTGCAAGACCGAGCGAGTACCGCCACCTCGGGGGCGGGGATCTACAGGCTGCTGTGGCACCTTCCAGGCCCAGCTCCCCTGTCCCCTCTGCAGACTGCTCAGTGCTCCCTGCACAGTCTGAACCTGCAGAGGAGGCAGCCAGGCCATTAGGGAAGGTGTCCTGTGCCTCTCGGTAAAGACCTGTGGGCACAGTGAAGACCAGCCCCAGTTGCCTAGATGGAGCCACCTGTTGGTCTTCAGCACATGCATCCTCCTCCAGGACTGGGGGACGCAAGGAC
This sequence comes from Otolemur crassicaudatus, assembly GCA_963574585.1. Taxonomy (NCBI): domain Eukaryota; kingdom Metazoa; phylum Chordata; class Mammalia; order Primates; family Galagidae; genus Otolemur; species Otolemur crassicaudatus. Next base: position 13,124 of record CAUYQS010029510.1, read on the forward strand.
GTGACTGTGGAGGTGTCGGCATTTCTCTTGACCGCTTCCTCACCATCATGCTCCAAAAGTGTGAGTACATCTCGGCGAGCACTGGCATTGTGTGATGCCTTTGTCTGCGTCTCTCTTGAGGTAGGAGTGACAGCTGTGCACACCTGTGAAGCACCACCATGCACACCGTTCTTGCTCTCTGGAGGCACCAACAGTGACCCTGGCTCTTCACGTTTTCCAGGACCCCTCCGTGACTTTCCTTTGCGTTTCTGATGCTTTCTACCAGGGGGTGGCTTGGCTCGTTTTGCAGGCACCTTCTGGGATGGTGCGTTGGCCTCCTGCACATCTGATTTTCTCTGATTCACAATCTCCAGGGCCACTTTCAGGGCTCTTCTGTAGCACTCTTCCTGTTTGGGTGCAGCTCTAACCTTCGACTGCACCACTGCTGAGGAGGAGGCGATGGCTTCAATTTCAGACTTAGTTAGGGGCTGCACGTCTGTGCCCTTCACTTCAACTTTTTCATCTGCTGAGAGGATTCGAACTGCTAGAGAAAATGCCCCCTTCTGCTTATTTTTCAGCGAAGCCCCAGACAAAACCCTTGCTGGCCATAAGCGGCCTTTCCATTTGCAGAGGACATACTCAGAGTCCATGATGACGTGTGTCCTGGGTGAGGAGGTCACTAAGGGAGGCTGAGGTGTTAGGATGCCCTGCCCAGTGCTACCGAAGCTCTTGACTGAGGCCTCCTGTGCCTTAGCACTCAGGTGTTTGTAGCACACATGGCCGTCTCCATCCACCGGGATCTCCCAAATATGCTTGAGCTCGAGCTTTCAACAAACAATACTGGAGTGTACTGGAGTGTGGAAAGAAAAGGAGACATGAGTCAGAAAAAAATCCCTTTGTAGAGAGTAGAGGTAGTGTTCAATCGCAATGAGACTGATAAGAGACGGATGGGGCGAGGAAACACAACAGGTGTGTTTGATGGGGGCTGGTAAACGGCAAGGGTTTGGGGGAAAATACAGAGGGGCCATGGGTGTCTTGAAACACTCCAAGCCACTCTGGTCCTAGTTGTAATCAGTGAAAACTGAGGAACACATCTGCATGAGGGAGGGGTGTGTGATGTCATGGCCCCCGTTTTTCTTATGGGATGTGCTATGACTTTTGGTTTCCGCCTATGGGAAAGCTTTCTGGTTTCTCCTTTCTAGGGTGCTAGTGGAGCTTTGCACATTGCAGGAAGCCTGTGGCCCTCTCCTGGGTACAGACGATACCTATCAGCATGGTGGCATGTGCAAGGGCACGAGGTGAGAAGCCAAAGGCCATGAGTGTCATGCTGATGATAGCTGGCTGTCATGGTCCATGAGGACTGTTGCAGCACTGGTCACTGGCTATGACTTGCACCTGTGAGTTGTGGCTTAAAACTTGGCCTCCCAGACACCATGTCTGCAATTCTTAACAGGAAAGCAAGTGTCTGCAGAGGGGGTTCAAAGAAACCCAGGTCGCACATTCCCACAAGACATGGTTGCCAACGGATGTCCAGTCAATGGGCAAGTCTTACCCATCAACAGGCGTGTCGCTGGGATCTCACGTGCCAACTGCCTGTGTGCACACCCTTCTCGCTTGCTGAATCTCAGGCACACTGTTCTCCCAGGGACCCAATGGTCCCAAATGTAGATACCCAGGACCTGGGCACCACCAATGTCACTCTGGAAAATCCAAAACAGAGAAAAGTTAAGTCAATTAAATGAGGATAGATTTGTCATGCTCCCTCCTCAGCTCTCTTATTCCTGCCTATTTGGAACACAACTGACATCTTAATCTCATCCACAAATTCATGTTGTGTTGATTTTCTTCCTTCTTTTGCAGTTCAGGATACTGCTACATTATGCTACTTTGTAGATGCCAGTCTCATCCTATTTCAGAACAGAGGGTATTATTCCTTTTGTGATAGCACTGGCCTTGGACACAGTATCGGTGGTCTGTGTGTGTGGATCAAAATGAGGTTTTTAATGTTGATGCACTTTTCCAATTCACAGTAACATTCAATGTGTTTTCAGAGAATATGAAATGCACAGAAAGATTCACGAAAGGGACCGCATGCTACAGATGCTTACTCTTTACAGAATGATGCATGTCCTTCCAACACATTACCCAGGTGTTCACAGGCTCACATTTGTGTACATGGCATGTTCAACTTGAGTTGTTGCCATAAGGGACTTGGACACAGTGTCTTGTGAGTGCCCATTCTTCTACAGAATTTTGGTGAGTCTCTTTACAACAGGGTTTCCCAGGTGTCCACGCACTATTTAATGAGATGTCTCACTTCATAGAAATGTGTGCTGCAGAAGATGAGATTTTCTTCCTTCAATCCATCTCTTCCCAACTTCGTACCCCAAATACTTTTAATATTCTCTAGTTTTCTCTAATCTTGTGAAGTATATATTATATCTCATTTCCATATTTTACCTCAGGATTCCTTGATTTCAAATTGTAAGTTTCATAGTGTGAAAAGTAAGCTATGAAACTTACTTTTGCTTTGAGCTGTGATGCCAGGACACTCTACTCAGGGTAACAGCTTGATACTCCGTCTCAAAAAAAAAAAAAAAATCTGTAATATACTGCATACTATCATTGAAAGTAATGTGAGAAAATGTGACCAAATGGGAGTACCAAAGAATATTCAAATAGGCTGCGTACTTTTTAAAGACTTTGAAATTTCTTATAGTAGTGTATGTGTGTAATTAGCATAAAGAATCTGGGGTGTGTGGAATCACAAGTTTGCAGTAAGCATTCCTGGGTAATTGGATAACTCATGCTTAATATAGTTCCTATGGTGCAATTTTAAGTATCATTATAGAATTTGCACGTATGTGTTTAAAATAACGAACAAAATGGAACAGAAAATAAACTTTACAATGTAGGCAGAATCATTGGCAAGGATGTGGAGAGTCAGTAAGTGTGGGTTACATGCATCCATACCAGGCATTTTTGAGTTCTAACTTCACCCTGCTCTGTGTGTGTGTGTGTGTGTGTGTGTGTGTGTGTATGAGAGAGAGAGAATTTGTGCCAGCTTTGGGGGGTGCATATGTGTGTGTGTCTGTACATAGGGTGTGGGAGGTATGTTGGGGCTTATGGGCATCCATTCATTCCTGTTTTGTGAGAAAGGCTGGAAGGCCCAACTGAGGGGAGACTAGCAGTTGAATCACCTGTGTGTCCCTTCTCCCTGTTGGTCTGTGTCCTCAGGTGATACCTGCACTTGAGAGCCCGACGCTGTCAGTTCTGTAAGGCAGAGAGTGCCAAAGCTGTGTGATCACACTGCCCTAAGCCCAGACTTTGTTCGGGGTGTCCACCCAAGTATGTGCATTTCGTCATCATTGTACATTCATCTTACACCTACAGGGGTGTGTGAACAAGACACACACACGTGCACTTATTAAGAAATGATCTTTCACACTATGAAACTTACTTTTGAAATCAAGAAATTCAAGAGAATCAATCAATTCTCTTCCCTCAGCTTCCCAAGTAGATGGGACTATAGGTGCCCACTATAATGCCTGGCTATTATTTTTGTTGCAGGTGTCATTGTTGTTTTAGCAGGCCTGGGCCAGGTTCGAACCAGCCAGTCCCTGTGTAGCAGCTGGCATCCTACCCACAGAGCTACAGGTGCTGCCCCCCATATATATTTTTTCCTTATAAGAGCCATGCCTCCTTAGGAGAGATAGTTAGAAGGTTGAGAGGCCAGAGTGACTCTATTTTGTTAAAAAAAAACAAACAAAAAAAACACCTAAAAGTGACTTCCGACAGTTTCAAGATGCCACCCCCTCCCCTTGCTTAACTAAGCTATCTGCTTGAGCAAACACAACCTGCAGAAATAAGATTACCTTAAAACTGAAAAACCTTGTAAAACCACAGTCCTGTCTTTGCACAACACCCAACTCCCATTGTGAAAAACCCCATAAGCTTACCCTATCCATTGAATCCTGCAAATTCTGCTTCTGTGAAATTCTGCTTTGCTCCAAAGAACCCTCTCCCAAGTGAAAACATAACGTAAAAACCTTGCTCCTCCTGCATCTGAGGGTCAAGAGCTTTTTGGCGCTAGCCACTCTTGACTGTTGCCATATAAAAGACCCTATACTGATGTTGGCCTCAGTGTGCTGGCATATTCTCCATAATTCCACTAGCATCATTTGAACACCACAAGGGAGGTGTGTTAAATAACAAAATATTAAATATTCCTCTCACCCCATCCTTTGTCCCATTCCTTAAATATAACGATGCAGAAAAACATTCAGTAACAACATCTGGTTAGCTACCAATTAAGTATAAATTACATAGTTTATGTAAATTGCACGTTCTCATGGACAACAACACTGTCTTGTCACCGGGCAAGGGAGGCACTGCAGTGCAAGAAAAACTCTGGAAATGTAAACAGAAATTTCATGCTCTAGTTGCACAGCGAAAAGAAGAGGAAGGAGGATAGGAGTAGGTTTGTGAGGGGAGATGGTATTTTTTTTTTTTTATTGTTGGGGATTCATTGAGAGTACAAAGAACCAGGTTGGTTACACTGATTGCATTTGTTAGGTAAAGTCCCTCTTAACGATGTGTTATTTTTTCATTCATTCTGAGTCCAAGAAGAAAGAGGGCGGAGGTCACAGTGGAGAATCTTCCAAAATATGGGAAACTCTCCAGCCACAGATTCCAAGGTGCCAACCCCCTGACTGAACCACACACACACATTCACACAGAGGCCTAGGTCCCTCAGAGTAAAACTCCCAGAAAGCAAAGTGACAGGGACACCTTGAAGGGAAAGAGAAAAGAAACAAATGTCATGATTAGACACTGTCCTCTACCTTTTTTCTTTTCCGTAAAGGACAACATGATACAATGATGTGGAGGTCACTGAAGTGTAAAAGGGAAGGATGAGATAATGAAGAGAGTTCAGTGGTGTGCAGCAGAGGCCGTGCCAGGCCTGGACATGCCCTGGAAGATATGGGGGCCTGAGAATCATGAGATGGGAGGTGACCTTCAGAGCTTGGGCCTGGACTCCATTGCAAAGGGGACTGCCCTTTCTGATGTAGAAAGAGGTTCTTAGAGGAGGTCAGGGAGGAGATCCGTGCAACCTGAGCCCCTGGCAGTGAGTTGAGTTGCTACTGCTCCAGGGCCAGAATCCCCAGTTAGTGTCCATCAGACCAGCGCTCTTAGTAAAGCCACACCAGGGACAATCCTGCTGGTGCTGGTCTTTCTGCATGGGCATGCTGAAAGGAGTGCTTGGAATTAGGGGAAAATCTACATTATGGACCTTTCCTCCCTAAGACAAAGACACGTCCCTATTGTGCAAGGGAACTTTATTGGGGTGACTCTGAGTGGAATAGCCTCAGAAGGGATAACACAACCAGTCCCCTTCCTTCCTGACTGCCTGTTCCCTGTGAAGACCCCAGCTGGCAGACCCACCCAAGATGGTAAAGGCACAGTGGGGCTGGCAGGTCCCAGTCACAGAACCACAGAGCCCAGCATAAGTGTGCAAGAGCATGTCCCATACAGCACATCCTGTAAGGAAAATCTGTAGAAATGCCATCAACAGAGAAAAACCCGTATCCCTAACATTGGCTTCCAAACACGCAACCACACATGGAAGAACTGTATCCCTGCTAAGGGGTTATTATTTGCTGCTTATAGAATGAGGAAGTACTCCTCCCAGATCTTAATGTTATTTACCTAAGTCATTTGTGGCTTGACAACAGGAATTTGTATGCTAGACAAGATGCATCCGCTACCCAAGATGAGCACAGCACGACCCCTGGGCTGTTCAGGTCTACATCAGACCTTCCAGTCCTGCCCATCTCTTGTCACCATCTGCTGACTTTGAACTTCTCGCTCCAATGTACACTTAAGAGGTTCTTATGATGAGGAGGTATAAATGAGTAAATTTACCTCATAAAGGAATAGGTGACAATCACGTAGGTTCACAAAGACTTGATGACTGGTGCTTTACAGAATCAGATGACAGTCGCCTCACCGAACAAGGTGTCCCTTGGGGACACTAAGCCAATGTTGGGGGAGTACACATGACTCAAACTCCCCAGCCTCCCTTTCATGAGGAGCTGCCAGCCTCTCTGACAATCACCAGGGATTAGAGCCCTTAATGTCCAACTGGGACCATGCGCATGGACTCCCAACACACCTGCACATGAACATACATGCAGCCACACTCACAGTGGTAGCAGACATCTACTAGGCCTGGTGTTTCTGCCGTTAATCCTGCCCTGTGGTCTGGAATATCCTTGTGAAATGTGTCTGCCTCCAGGAAAGAATGCCTTATCCAAGTTGCCATAGAGACAAGAATGTCCTCAAACAGCCTCTCCTTGACCTTAGCTTCCTATGGAAACCAAGAAGTACAAACACATCCTCAAGGGAACAGCAATGATCTTAGTCTCAGTCACTCACACCCTGCCCAGTCCAGTGAGTGGATGAATGGATGACGTATTAGAGACAGTATTCAAAATCCTCAGTGGACTAGGCATTGGGGACAGGGGACAGTCACAAAATGGGCTATGGAGGAAGGCAAGTAAAAGGAAAACAGGATCTGTGCCCCCTTGGGACACATGGGCTCAGGATCCAGATCCCAGGAAGGATAACCTTCCATGATGCCAGAACTCATAGGACAAGGGATATGTTGGTGCATGTGGCCTCAGGCACTCTTGGTCACCTCATTGTGATTGGCAGAGGAGAAAACCTGTGAGGATAAAGGCACCCTGAGGCCAGGGACAGACAAGCCAAAAGTCAGGCTGAAAGCAGGAACAAAGGACCCTGTGTCTCCACAAAAGGTCCCTGTGAAGAGACATGACCCCACAAAGTGCCTGTAACCCCTGGCAATAGGGAGGTACAGATGCCCTGCCACCTCTGGGATCTGTGCTCAGCATCTACTGTTCACACCACAGGTTCCTGCTTAGCCTGCTCAGAGGTAGGTCTATTGTCACCCGGGTACACAGCACACACCCACTGTCTCACGGTCAGCCAAGCTATCAGACATGGAACTACACTTCCATGCAGTTCTTCCTCCCATTAATGAGCTCATACTGCCATGGTCATCCTGGGAAAGGACAAGCTGGAAAGAGGCCTTTGGAAGGAGGGTACATATCCCATCCCTAGGATATTTCCATATCTGTGTGGCAAATATGCCCCTCATGACCAATTTCAAACCGCCAGCCTCGGGTCCCTGAATGCTCAGTTGGAGAGCGATACCCAGAATCAGCTCCCATGAGATGAAGCCTGAGGCAGCCCAGCACAACACTGGCCCCATAATCTATAGAGCAAGACTCAGCCACTGCAGTCTGCCTGCCACAAGGGGAGGGGCAAGCAGGATTCCACTCACACCTATGTGCCTGATGAGTGAAGGGAACCCCACCCACAGCCTCCCCTGCCATGGGTTCCCAGTGTGGTGGCAACACGGTTACCTCTGAAAACCTACCATCTAACCTGTCCACTCCCCCAAAGATGGCAAAGAGTCAGCTGTATTTCCCGGTAACTTTAGAAATTAGAGAGACTTTCCAAAGGACAGGTGTGGGTTTGAGTTTGAGGTCTGCCACTTGTCAGCCCATGGCTTTCACAGTGTGCCCTAGCGTCTGTGTTCTCTAGCTTCTGTTTTGGCCAAAGAGTTGATTAAACAACATCAAAGCAAGCAGGTTTTTTAGCAGTCCTTAAATGGTCATCTAATGGACAGGAAACCTGTCCGGGGGTTCACTGAAGTTTTCCTTTCCTAGGTCACTCTGTGAGTGGAGATGGCCTCAGAAACTTCACTGCAAACTACACACTGCAAGAGGCTGAACAAAGAAGCAGGTAGGCAAATCCATTCCTTTCCACTCAGGCAGACATTGCAGAGACTTGCCAACATGTCAAACCTTGTTGAATTTTTCAGTACTTGTTTTCTTTTCAAGGATAGATTTATTTTTTTTTTCACATATCACATTTATATTTGAGCAGAAATGGGCTAAATGTTAAGTGAAAACATTTAAAATCAGCTTGCTTCCAAAAACTTGAGGAGGAAGGAATCCTGCCCAACACGATCTAGAAAGCAGACATCACCCTGATACCAAAACCGTGAAAAGACCCAAATAAAAAGGACAACTTCAGACCAATTTCACTAATGAATATAGATGCAAAAATTCTCAACAAATTCCTAGCCAATAGATTACAGCTTATTATCAAAAAAAGTCATACATCATGATCAAGTAAGTTCCATCCCAGGGATGCAAGGCTGGTTTAACATACGCAAGTACATAAACATTATTCATCATATCAACAGAAGCAGAAACAAAGAACATACAATCTTCTCGATAGATGTGGAAAAAACATTCGATAAAATCCAGCATCTTTTTCTGTTTAGAACACTGAAGGTTATAGGCATAGGTGGCACATCTCTTAAACTGATCAAACATATCTATGACAAATACCCACAGCTCATCTTATACAGAATGGAGTAAAACTGAAAGCTTTTCCACATAGAACTGGAACCAGACAAAGTTGTCCCCTATCACCCCTACTATTCAACATTGTGCTGGAAGTTCTAGTCAATATAATCAGGCAAAAGAAGGAAATAAAGGGAATCCAAATGAGAGAAGAGGAGGTCAAACTATCCTTCTTTACTGATGATATGATCTTATACCTAAAGAACCCAATGACTCAACCAAACGACTCCTGAAAGTCATTGAGAAATACGGTAATGTCTCAGGATATAAAATCAATGTCCAGAAGTCAGTAGGCTTTGTATATTCCAGTAACAGCCAAGATGAGAGAGGCTAATTAAGGATACAACCCCTTAACCATAGCTGCAAAGAAAATTAAATACCTAGGAATATAACTAACAAAAGAGTTGAAGGACCTCTATAAAGACAATAACGAAACCCTAAGAAAAGAAATAGCAAAGGATATTAACAAATAGAAGAACATACCATGCTCATGGCTGGGAAGAATCAACATTGTTAAAATGTCCATACTTCCCAAAGCAATCTACCGATTCAATGCCATCCCTATTAAAAGACCAACATTGTACTTTCAAGACTCGGAAAAAATAATTCTTCGTTTTGTATGGAACCATAAAAATCCCTGTATAGCTAAAGCAGTTCTTAGTAATGAAAACAAAGCTGGGGGCATCAGTGTACGAGACTTTAGGCTGTACAACAATGCCATAGTGGTCAAAACAGTATGGCACCGGCACAAACAGAGAGACATAGATATTTGGAATCAAATAGAAAACAAGGAAATGAAACTACCATCTTACAGCCACCTAATCTTTGATAAACCAAACAAGAACATACATTGGGGGAAAGAATCCCTGGTCAATAAATGGTTCTGGGAGAACTGGATATCCACATGTAAAGAATGAAACTGGACCCGCTCCATTCTCCACTCACAAAAATTGATTCAAGATGGATAAAAGACCTAAATTTAAGACATGAAACGAGAAAAATCCTCAATCCTCAAAGAAAACATAGGAATAGAGTACACTTATGGAGGCAGAATAACATTGTATTGGGGACATAATCACAAGAATATGGTTAATCATGTCAAAGAAGAAATTATAACAGAAAACAAAAGGTGCTCAATCCCACACTAACTTCTTCCCTCTGAACACAAAACCTTTCAGTAGCATCCGATGAGCCCTGGGACCAAAACTCCACTGAATGCAACGAGGATGAATGCATTAAATTAAATGCCAATCTGGGTCCTATCTTGGCTGAAAAAAAGAGCAGCTGACCGGCAGCCATGCTGATTGAAAAGGTCAAGTGCTCAGCCAGATGGTTTGCTTCAGAACATGCACAAGGGCAACACCTTAACTAGGAAACATTTTTGCAACAAAGCCAAACCAAAATTAAGCACACTCAAAGGATTGTGAAGTCCCAGATAAAAATAAAACTATCATACTGTAGAGGAAAATAAATAATACTATCCATGAGAGCTCTCTTCCTCTCAGGGTCTTAAAGGTACAAGCTCTTGCCAAACTGTCTGCTGTTTTCCATTCTCTGAAAGACTAAAGACCACCAAGCTCGTTAGCTGAATACCATGATATTACATTACATTACATTATATAAAACACAAAATGGAGTTCAAGGAGCAGAACAAGGTCATGCGGTCATGCCCTTTGGTTAGGGAACAAACTTGAAGTCCACTGCCTTACTTCACGTACAAATGATCTGAAAACTATTTTTCTCATAAAGGTGACATATAAGGAAGAGTCTGAGCTTTAACTTAATGGGATTATATTAAACATACGTTAAATGAAACATAAAACTCCCCTCAAAGGCAGCTAACTGCCGTGGGCTGTCACAGGCCACAATGGCTCATGACGGGAGGAACGGTCCTCCTTTTCCCTCTAAAGGAAGAGAAATATAAAAACAAAACGGACAAATGTGGCACACTATAAAGAATAAACAATGGAGTGGTGACAGTATCTACCAAGGGACAGAAAAAATAATGGCAAAATCAGATCCCAGGCGGTCAGTGTTCACTGTGAAGGGCTGGACCGTCACTGGCTCACCAATCTCACCAGCCTCGTCCTAATTTTTTTATTCAATACACCGCAGAACGTTACATTAAGAATAAAGGGCTAAAGGGTCCAAGATCAACATTTCCAGAAACAAAATTGCAACACTCATCACGTTGTTCCATCAAGCACAATACTGGGCCGGACACGACTAGGGAGCTTCCCTGTCCTCGCCAAACCATCAGACCACCAGACACAGCTGTTGAAGATGTCACAACATACCATGTACCAAATTCGATCAAAATCAGAACTCAAACCAGGAGCTGAGCATTAAAACCAAGTAAACTTACGGTATTGGGGTCACAGAAGCGGGGAGGCACCGTGTTCCTCAGGAAAACTGTCCACGGAAGCCGTGCCGCACAGTCCGGATTTTAACCGTCCACCTGGTCGCGCGGGAAGGTTTCTTTGGCACCCAGTGTGAGGCCCCGCCTACAAGCGACGTCAGAAGAGGCTTAGAAATGATTGACAGGGAACCCCTTTGTCACTCCAGCTTTACTAATGGAAACTCTGCCATTACGTAAGGTATCACCTACATAACTCCTTTCTCTGATACTGTCCCTCGTGTAACTATGCCTGTATCTGGATGCCAAGATCTATGCCTCAAGCCTTTGGACTTCCTACAGGCCATGTGCCCTGTCCTCTCTGCTTGTGGCAACCTGGCTAAGCCAGGGTGACCAGTCCCAGCTCAATTGCCCTCTCCTGCGGAAGCCTCCCTTGCTTTGCTTCTCACCCGCACAGTCAGAAGGAAGTTGTTCTTTGCTTTTAAGCAGATCAGGAGTGTGGATCAACTCGGGCTCTCCCAGAAAAATGGGTGGGCTGGCCCCGTTGGAGAACGGTGAATGATGTAGGTGGCACAAAGCCAGTGGGGGGTGGCAGTCCAGAGAAGACAATCTTGGGGTGATTCAGTGCCCATGGAGAATACTTTAAACATTCATGACCTTGTGCAAAAACTCTTTTATGCATTTCATATCTGTCATTTAGGAGTCTGTAAAGAACAAAGGTAAATGGGAAATCACAAGGTAAAAAAACAGGCCACTGGCTCGGCGCCTATTGCACAGTGGTTAAGGCGCCAGCCACATGCACCCAGACTGGCAGGTACAAACCCGGCCCAGGCCCGCTAAACAACAACTGCCAACAGAAAAACAGCCCTGTGTTGTGGCCGGTGCCTGTAGTCCCAGCTACTCGGGAGGCTAAGGCGAGTGAATTGCTAGAGCCCAAGAGTTGGAGGTTGGGGTGAGCTGTGATGCCGTGGCACTCTACCGAGGGTGACATAGTGAGACCCTGTCTCCAAAAAAAAAAAAAACCATTTAGTTCCACACATGCTGTGAGAGATGAGGTGGGTTCTAATGAATAGTAATGTTCTTAAAATTGAAGTGCATGAAACCAGGGAAACATACTAGCACATGACAGGGCAGGAGGTGACTGGCCGGTGGCCCCTATGGGAAGTGGGAGAGGATAAGGTGTCAGGGGCAACTGCCAGTGTGCCCCTGCTGCACCCAATGGAGCCATCCTCCCACCGACTGAGGAAGGAGAGCAAAAGGCAGAATAGTTTAGGGGAGGGGAGAAGGAAAATTAAGGATTCACACTACACTGTGTTTGAGGGAATGATGAAAGTTTGGAAAAGAAGATCAGCAGCAGTGAGTGCAAAAGCCACGTGGACTTGAGAAACACCTACAGCTGAAGACCTGAAGTGCTGTTTTGTTTATTTACTTCTTTTTGTCTGTTTAATCTTCTTTTTTTGGATTGAAAGAATGTCAACGTTTTTGAACAAATGTCCATGTGGGAGGGAGTAGCTGAAGAGGAGGAAAATTCCTAAAGACACTAAATTGGCTGAGGGACGAGCCAGCTAGAACCCTACAGGATTGTGTGCTCATGAGACAGGAGCCAGGAGCCAGACAGAAAGAATCAGGGGGAGAAAAGGTGAGACCCAGCAGAGCGTGTGCGCACAGGTGTCTGCAATGCCACGATTACTACAGCATCCTGGTGCTAGTGCTGCACCTCTCTGGCTCTCACATGTGTCCTTCCTGCCCCTAAAGGCACCTCTACGTTTTGTACTTGAAGACTCAGAAATGCGTTTCCTACCTGTTGGTCAGAAAAGTCCCCAGAATCCGTCAAATTATATGCTAGGAAGATTTATGATGTCCCATGTAGTTTGTCCCAAGTTACAGACCTCTGATCCCCTAACCTCACCCAGTGCCTTCCTTTGGATCCACATGGCTTCCTCCTCCTCCTTACATCCTGGGGCTTCTTAGGGCTGTCCGGCTCCTTGCCTCCACCTGGGTCATGAGAACCCACCCCAGCTTCCCCTTCTCCAACGTGTCCTAGTCTGTCATGCCAGCTGCTCTGATGGACGGGCTTCTAGGGAAGACAGATCCATGATGGGACGTGGTGCCATCCCTGCACTTCCTGCACTGTGGAATGAGTGAGATGCTCAGCATAAGGCGCCCTAACGTTTTCCATGGAGAGTCCAATCTTCTGACAGTGGATCTTCTCAGACACATTAGAAGGTGCTCACAGGTGTAGTCAAATTGTGTACCACACATCTGAAAAATTTAAATAGCCTTTAAAACCTGAGAGGATGTCCATTTACTTTTGGCCTTTTCAAAAGAAGGTTTGAAGAGTATCTTTTGATTTTAAGGTCTGCAAAATAAACAGGAATGTTGAATTTCACATTGTCTGATAATAAAGAGATGACTTTTATTAATTTATTTCTTTATGGCCTAATTCTTTTGCTAAAAATTGTCAGTGCAGTTTATTCATCGGAAGTTCTTCACATTCCTTTATAAGATATTTGGAACTTGACCTCTGAAATACTTTTCCCAATCTTTCCCTCTCATGGGGATTATAGAAAGGGCCGTTTCTCTGCATTCCACTGTTAGGTTTCTCACGTTAACTAGAAATTATAGTAGGAAAAATACTCCTTTAATACATTTCAACAGCAGGGAGTTGAATAGCATGGGACTGAACATGTTCTTTAATATCCAGTGGTCATCTGTAACTTTCGTTTGTGGATTCCTGTTCAGGCCTCTGGGATAGTTGGTCAGTGGCAAGGATGTGCCTGGGGAGCCTCGAATTTATGGCAAGTATATGAAATGCAGGCAGTGTCATGGAGGATGGTGCCATTAACCTAAACATTCTCTATGTTTGGCAAGTGTCAGAATTGTACTTCACCCTCCTTCCTCTCATGTCAAAGGGATCAGCCCCCTAGAAATAAAAGGCTGGCACATGGCACACCAAAACACCAGGTCTTTCCTCTCAGCCCTGGGCTGAATAATTCAGGTCCATTCCTCCAGGACATGGGACAGGCACTGATGTTTGACCCTCACCTGTAACAGCAATGGCTGTCCAGGGAAGACACAAATCATCTGCCTGAATCAGTGGGGAAAGTCAGACTATTCCCGAGATACCAGAAACCCATCGCTCTCATGGACCCCGTCTCTGGCTACAACCCAGACTGTACCAGGTGAGCACCTGTGTTCCCGGGATAGATCTAGATAGACACTAGATCTGTGCAGGGACACACAGAAAGGAGGGTAGAGAGGCAGGATAGTAGGGAGAATAGCAGAGTCCAGCCACCTACACAGAATCCTCTGTGTCCACTCCTCCTGCAATGAGGATATATCTGCCCTGGTCGCTTCCCACTCACACAAAGCCATCCCCTGACCTGAGCCTGCCCTTGCTCTACACTTGGAGCCTGATCAGAACCCTCTCGCACAGTCTAGAGGATGGACCAGAAATGTCCTGAGATTTTCACTCCAAAGTGCTTCTCAGAGTGGGGGCTCAATGCCTTGAAGTCTCCAGTGTTCCTGGCATGGAAGTGACAAGCAGGAAAAGTGTAGACAAAGGATCACTGAAGAGGTGGGCCCTTAGCAATCATTCCTTGCTATTAGCTGCCACTCACGCATAGCTGGTCTCTAAGGTTGGACCACCTAAGAAAAGGGAGAGGGAAAATACAGAAGAGGCCCCATGACACCTGTGGAGAAGACTGTGTCCGGGGCAGGATAACAAAGCCTCACTCTCCACTGCTGCGAGGCAACCCTGTACTTGCTGTCAGCTATACGTGATAGATATCTGCAACGTACCCAGCTATGAATGTCTCTATTTTTCATACTACTAGGCTGGACACGTTATGAGCAACCATGCTATACCCAAGTCTACTGCTGTTAAGTGTCCTGTTGCCCAGTGTCTGACATAAGTTTTCTGTTATCTTCATATTACCCTCCAGACCCTGGATATGCAGGAGGAATATATAGCCTGACACATGAAGTCCTCAAGAAATGGAAGTCATCACCCACACACCTTAAGACTTCCCCATTCCAAAATGCCTTCTCCTTCTGGAAAACACCCAACCTACCCATTCGTAATTGCTAATCCTGAGTTGAAAATTTATATGAGAATTCCTACATTTCCTTCCCTGATTTCCCATCATGTGTCTCTGTTCTTCACCTTGGTGAGAACATGCAGAGTCAGATGAGAGTAGCTCACTGCCCAATGGGCAACTCACACCCTAACAGAAGCCCATCACAGCAGGGATGAAAATGAACTGCCAGCTGCTATAGGCCATCTGGAGCAGAGGAGTTTTGAATTCTCAGGTGGGAGAGGAGACTTTTCAGATTGGACCTCTAAGGACGTGCTAACAACAATAGACTTCCTGACACCTGTGGCCCCAGATCTCTGTGACAACCCCCGGAGAAACTCAGGCCCAGACATTCAGTGTGGGACATCTACAGGAAGGACAGACTGCCACAGTCCTCCCATTTCCTGTGGGAGATATTGAATAACTATAAGGCCAAAGCTGCTCAAGGGGATAAAACTTATCTAAAGCTTCTCTGGTGCTGGGGCTCCTGAATCTCACGACTTATGAAAACTGATCATTGATGACGTGCTTAGACATGGCTCAGCTGAGCAAAAGATACATAATTGCAGTTAACTCAAAATGTTACAGGTTGAGCAGAGTATTGACATTTGCAACAGATGATGCCAAGAAGCACCTGCCCCTTTCAGTGTGGTCTATTCGAAGAGAGGTTGTGGGATATAATGAAAAATGTCTGAGACTTGAGAGACCAAGGATTTAGGCAGGCAGGAGTGGGAGGGATGTTCCTGCTCACTGTTTATAGTTGGGACCTCATGAATTCTAAACTGCATCCTGAAGAACCTTCCTAGACACTCTACTTCTCCTTACCCTTAGCATGAGCAGGATGGGACTCTGTCCTCAACACAATATCCACGTATGGATTCATGCTCTTCATGAAGCGGCCAAAAGGATCACTTCATATAGGGAGGTATTAGGTGGTCTACTCCCTTTCTTTCTTTGAAAATGGGAGAACTTCCTCTTGGCCTAGAAACCACAAACCCCCTTCCCTCAATGATCAGGAATATACTTTTAATTACAGCCATATGATTTCATTATCAACGAGAAAACACACACATTTTAGAGTTTCTGTGACAAAGACATTTTATTGGAAGAACACAAGGATCTTAAAAATGCAAGACCAAATCAGAGAACACATATCATAGGCAAATAATAGAGAATTCTTGAGAATCACGTAACAGGTGGTCTGTTAAATACATTCTCTGGAGCTAAACATGTCTTTAATGAGAGAGAGCAGACAATCAGTCATGGTTTCTAAGTGAGAACGAAATCAAGAAAATAAAAATCAACACCTCCCTATCCAAAGGAAAAAAAAAAAAACAGATAGAGCCCTTCCCATTCCATACACCACTTCCCTTAGGAAAATCATAACTATTAAATTGTTGCTGTGCTTCTTTGAAGTGTATGTTCGAATTTTGAAAGCTAAATGAGCCTCTTTCCAATCTTACAAGGAGGAATGGACAAGAATCGGGCAAAAAGAAAAAGGCTTTTGCTGCATGAGACTGGGCATAGAGAGACACCTTAAGCAGCTGAAACCAGAGCCTGATCAGAGCCCTTCTACAAATGTTAGAGGGAAACGTACATCACAGGCTGTGCCCAGGGTTCCTGACAAAGTGTCAGAACAAACCCTGGAATGGGAAGCAGTTGAGGGAACACTCTGTTAGGGAGGTTACAAGCAAGTCAGCAAAAGCAACTATAGCTCCTGCCCAAACTACCTCACATTACTGTACTATGGGACCATTACAGAGACTGAATGGTTACCTAGGTCTGCATCATTTTCCACAGGTCTAGGGCCGTGCAGAGAAGAGGGTGACATAGCAAATACTTCACCAACAGATAAAACCACACTTGACTGAGAGAAAGGACAATAAGATCCTGGCCCTATCATAAATGGAAAAACTCTGCAAAGGCCTACATTTCCCCGTATCATATCCACATTGTTTTCTTCTGTCCCCAGATATGCTGATCTAAATGTACTGTGAGGGAAGGAAAAGGAGCACAGGGGACAATTCCTTGAACCCCAATACCCATGACAACCTCCCCAAATCCCCATGTCCTCCATGACCTCTGCATTCTCCTTATACTCAGGACACTCATGTTCCTTCTTGAATGCATGGATAATGTGAATTAGGGACACCACTGACCTGTCCCCTCCTCACACTGCAACTACAACTTGACCTTCAGCAGAGTCAGTGGCTGTAGTACTACACAAGGGGCATAAGTCCCTCACTGTGCTGTCTGCCACACGCACTGTCTGAATAGTACAGGCAATGTCCTGTGATACTATGTACACAGGTCTCCAAAAGAGCAAAATGACACAACTTACACCTTAAAGCAGCAATGGTTTCCAGCACACAAATAGGAAATGGGACCCCTACAACCTACAGAAATGTGCCCCTATACCATGAAGAATTGCATAGGTTAAACTGCCAGCCTGGACACCTGATCCAGAAAGTTTCAGAACCCCCATGCTCAGGGCTAATACACAAGAGGACCTGAGCATCACCAGATTCACATATTGGTCAATGGCACGGTCCATATGACTTTTCCTTCCCCTCGAGTGTAGAATATCATCAGTGGAAGAGTACATGAGAGACATGCTTGGCCAAATGCCAACTACCTTCCCATTCTCAGCCGCCAGAGTGCTCACAATTCCTGTGGCACCGTCACTGTGCACAGTGCAAAACACTGAGCACAGAGGCCTCACCATAGGCTGTCACCCGTTTGTACCCTGGACACAAAATTCCCCTCTCCACACATGCTGGCATGCCTGCACTTTCCACAACAAACCCAGAAAGTTCCTGAATCTCCAGGCAGATACACCAAAACACAGGAGGACCTAAGCATCATCTGTTTCACATCCTGGTCAACGGTAGGATCCATGGGACTTTTCCTTACCCAGAGAGATGCAGAGCATGATCAATGGAATAGTGCAGGACAGACATGCTTGGACAAATGCCACCTACATGCCAATACCTGGCACCCAGAGTGCTCATGATGCTGCCGTGTCATCTCTGTGGAGGGTGTAAAACATTCAGCACTGAAGCCTGACAGTAGGCCGCCACCGGTTTCTTCCCAGGACCTAAAATTCCCCTCCTCCAGATGCTGGCAGTGCTGCACTTTGCTCCCTGTAGGACCTTCCACAAGGCTTTTGAGCCATTGAAATGTGGAGAAAGATGTCCCTGAGGAGGAACTCGCAAGGACACTCCAGGAACACCAGTTCAATTCAATACGTGTCCACTTGTGAACACAGCTCACCACAAATATGAAACACTGAGGGGTCAGCTCATCAAATAGAAAATGTTCCCATAAGCAATCAAAGGCGCCTCTCAGAACACTGCCCGAGACCACTCCATTCAGCTGAAATATACGACGTGAAGGGCAACCCTCCCCAAAGCTATTTGTCACAGGCTAAGGCCGTGCACAAAATGAGCCAAACACTGCTAAGCCGTCACAGGCAGCTAAACCCAGAGTTCTCATTGACAATTGAAAGAAAGGTTCTTATGATAGCTATAAATTAGTTTCATAATAGGATTGAGTACATTGGATACTTTTTCTTCCATTCTTGAGATACTTTGCTAAGAAGAATATTTTCCAGCTCCATCCATGTAAACATGAAGGAGGTAAAGTCTCCATCTTTCTTTATGGCTGCATGTTATTCCATGGTGTACATATATAAATGTCTTAACACAACAACTAAGAAAATGACATGAAGGCTATGTTAACCAGTTGGATGAAAGTATTCCAAATTTTCTATAGAAACAATCCACTGTACCCCATGATAGTATTAATGTACACAGCTTTGACTTAATAAAAAAATAAAAAAGAAG
>CAUYQS010029512.1:0-15445 GCA_963574585.1 Otolemur crassicaudatus
AGAGCCTCAAGCTGAGCCCCTGGGTAGAGTGCCATGGCTTCACTGCTCACAGCAACCTCCAACTCCTGGGCTCAAGCGAGTCTCCTGCCTCAGCCTCCCAAATAGTTGGGACCACAGGCGCCCGCCACAACGCCTGGCTATTTTTTGGTTGCAGCCGTCATTGTTGTTTGGCGGGTCCAGGTTGGACTCGAACCCGCCACCTTAGGTGTATGTGGCTGGCACCCCAACCACTTGAGCCACAGGCGCCGAGCCTGAACAGAGGTTTTTAACTTAGATGAAGTTCAGTCCATTAACTTTTATCTTTTACAGTTTGTGCTGTTTTGTATCCTGTTGAAGAAATTGTTTTTTAATCTGAGGCATTAAGATTTTATCTTTATTCATTCATTCATTCTTTCATTTATTGGAGACAGAGTCTAAAGCTGTCACCCTGGGTAGAGTGCAATGGCGTCATCATAGCTCACAGCAACCTCTAACTCTTGGGCTCAAGCAATCCTCTTGCCTCAGTTTTGCTATTTTTAGTATAGATGAGGTCTCACTCTTGCTCAGGCTGGTCCCTAACTCGTGAGCTCAAGCAATCTACCCACCTCTGCCTTACAGAGTGCTGGCATGAGATTACAGGCACGAGCCACTCACTGCTCCCACCCTGCCTGAATTTTTTGCCACAAGTTTGATAGTTTCCTCTTCATTGTGGTCTGTCCAGTGTTGTGAATTAATTGTTGTCTGTGGCGTGAAGTGGGGTCGAAGTCTGTCCAGGCTGAGGCAGAATGAACAGAGGTGTGTGAACAGGAGGGCTGTGGTGAGGCCAAGAGGTGGATGGAGAGACTGGGTAATGAGGGATTAAGGTGGCTTATTTTGGGAGTATGTGGGAGAGGGAGTCCAGGGTGTCACCCCCTTTTGGTTGAGTGTTGGGGTGGCAAGTACAGTCTTTAGGGAGAGAGGGATTTCTGTAGGAGCCAGGGGAGAAAGGTGCTGGTGCCCTCTGGGACCTATCCTATTGTCTGTGTCTGACTCTCCATGGGGATTCACATCACAGGAAACCAAGGAGGACGGTAGCACTGGGGTAGCTGGGAAAGTAGGGTCTGCAGAGATAGCAGGAAACAGATGGCCCTAGCTCTGCATGTCACAGAGTCAGCACAGGAAGGGACCAGGTGGCAGAGATGGGATGTCCATGGCATGTGTTGGACATGGTGGCGCCAGCCCTCTTTTGCTCCCACCCCCCCGCTGCCATCTTCCCAGGTTGCCCTCCTGCCTGTGCTCAGTGAGTCTCAGAGGACCTGAGGCAAGGCTCCTTGATGCCACTTACAATCCTAATGCCTCATGCACCCATTCACAATGTCCCCTCAGCATTTCCCAGCTTCCCCTGTGCAATCTCCTCATCCTGATGACTTGTGCACCCATTCATGATGTCCCTTCAGCACTGCCACTTCCCATCCACTTCCCATCCGCAGTCTGCTCACAGTCTTTGTGCTTATTTCCCATATCTGGAAGACTTTGCTGCTGGCAGCCCTCAAGGCTTACTCTCTCAATTCCTTTCCATCTTTGCCTTGACATCTTCTTGCTAGAAAGAGTCTTTCCCAAAGTGCACAGTCCATTGTCGTCATCCTAGATTGTTCTATCCTGTGAAGTCTTCACAGACATTGGGAAGGGTGTCCTGAGCTGTGGTTCCCGAGGGAACATCCTGGGGTAGGTTCCTATGGGCTTCTGGTCATGTTTTCATCAACTCATCTATATGGGACCTCCTGTGTATGTTTCTATTTAAAGATCCCACAAGATTCATTAAGAATCTCTGATTTATTAAGATTGAACGTAGCAGCTACCTGCCCTGTCTCTGGGGCCCAAGTTCAGCTTCCTTAATACATGGTTTCCTCTGTGAGGCTCCTCATGCCCAAGGACACTAGTAGACACCTCAGTACCACCCATGGGAGTGTTCTAAACAGCCCAAATCACCAATAAGCACAAAAATGCAAAAGATGTCACTCTCATTAGAATGAGAAGAGGACCCTTGTCCACAGTCTGAGCTAAGAGAAGGTAGACCCTTGTCTCTGAGAAAGTGCTGAGTGTGAACATGAACTTTACTGAGTATGTGAATCCAGGAATGAGAGCCTATGCATCCTTCCCGGCTTCCTGCCATACTCTGGGTCCACAGTGCTTACCCTTGGCATACACGCCTGTGCATACACACATACACACATGCACATGCAGGGTCCCCTATACCTGGGACAAGTCCCTCCGTGTCCAGCACAAGTCCCTTCATGCACACTTGCTGGCAGGACAAGGAACATGATTGCATGATCCTTGGAGTTGGGGAGCCTCTGTGCTGTCAAAATGATCTTTCAAGGTCTCTCAGGAAGCCATTTGGCCTGTTGGCCTCCAAGTGTGGCTCTGGCTGGACTGGGCCAAGGGCTAGGCCTCAAAGGGAAGATTCTAGGCCCAGACATAGTGTACCTTCTGTCGCCTGGTACCCAGGATCACTCAGACCCAGTTGTTCCCAGGCCCCTTCCACACTAGCACCTCTGTTTCTCTGGGGCACAGAGCTTTTGGGGAGCTCCATGAACGAGGAGTGTGGGTGACCACTGGGACAGCTGGATGTGGTGGGCATCTTTGGGCATGTCCTGGGACAGGTCGGCCAACAGCAGCCCAGGGGTCTTACCTGTCCTTATCATTTTCAGGCTTTGCAGTTGGGGGAGAGGCAGTTACCTGCCTGTGTAGGTGTGCTAGGGAGGGTGGCCCAGGTAAGACCCTAGGGAACTGGCTGGGCAGGGTCTGGGCATTGGTGCAGCTCTTTGCCCTGTGCCTGCAGGCAGAGTTTGCCATGTTCAGCGGAACACATGTGGAGCGAGACTTCGTGGAGGCGCCTTCACAGATGCTAGAGAACTGGGTGTGGGAGGAGGAACCACTGCTCCGGATGTCACGGCACTATCGAACAGGTGGCACCGTGCCTCAGGCACTCCTGGAGAAGCTCATTGCATCCCGGCAGGCCAACACAGGTGCGGCCATCCCACCTGCCGCAGGACAAGGGCCCTGTCACAGAAGTGTGCCTGGAAGTGTTGGGATGCCCACCCCAAAACCCAGAGGACAGCTCCTGCCCCTCTTCCTCCAGGTCTCTTCAACCTGCGCCAGATCGTCCTTGCCAAGGTGGACCAGGCCCTGCACACGCAGACAGATGCAGACCCAGCAGAGGAGTATGCCCGGCTCTGTAGGGACGTCCTCGGGGTCCCCGCAACACCAGGTAGCTGGCCTGAGCTAGGGAACCCAGAGCAAGTCCATGCTCGTGTTTTACTTGGCGCGTGCAGGGGTTCCTGCTGAGGGCTTCTCAGGGTGGCCACAGGAGGGCACCCCTAAGACAGGCTGCTGGCTGTGGGGAGCATAGGTGTGGGTCCTGGTACTCCAGGAGAAATGCGTTCTGGGGAGCCTTTGCTTTAAATAAATCAACAAAAGAAGCTAGTTTTTTCTTGATCCAAAATTACAATATGTGCTTTGTAGAAAGCTTGGAAAGGTTCAGAAAAGACTAGTAATTCTAGATCCTGAAAGCGACGAGTTAACGAGTTAACGACATCTTTTATTTGTAATGTGTGTGTGAATATGCAGCTATGCGAGGAGAACTGGAATTTTAACGAATCTTATTGGTTTAATATTTCACGAGCACTTAAATCTTTCACAAAGTGTTTTAAGTGGTACATGATATTGCATCATATCAGTGTGCCTTGATATATTTAGACAGTCTCCTAATGGCAAATGTGTTGAGGGTTTGGGGGATAGCGTCTCACTCTGTTGCCCTGGGTAGAGTGCTGTGGCATCATCATAGCTCAGCAACCTCAAAGTCTTGGGCTCAAGCGATCCTTTTGTCTCAACCTCCCAAGGAGCTGGGCCTACACAATGCCTACCTAGTTTTTCTATTTTTAGTAGAGACAGTCTCTCTCTTGCTCAGGCTGTTCTCAAACTTCCAAGCTAAAGCAACCCTTCCAGCTTGGTCTCCCAAGAGTGCTAGGATTATACAGGCATGAGCTACCATGCCTGGCCCTAATGGTGAGTGTTAGTGCTGTAGCCGCTGATGTCACTCGTGACCATGCTCTTGTCCTCTGCAGTAGCAGGTGCAGATATGTCCCACAACCTTGTTTTAGCTTTATGTCCCAGACTAGGGCAGGGGTGGGTCTCTGGTGTGGCTGCTTTGATGTCCTCTTCCTGAGGGAAGAGTGGGGGTGGGGGCCTTCAGCACCAACCTCGCTGTGTGTCTGTCCCAGGGACCAACATGCCTGCAACCTTCGGCCACCTGGCAGGCGGCTATGATGCCCAGTACTACGGCTACCTGTGGAGTGAGGTGTACTCCATGGACATGTTTCACACACGCTTCAAGCAGGAGGGCGTCCTGAACAGCAAGGTGAGGAGGGGAGGCCAAGGACTCATGGCCTTGTGCCAGCCTCTGAAAATTGAGAGATGCTCCCACTGTCTAGGACTAGGAACAACAGGTCTCGGGTGCAAGTGTGCCAAGGTGCGTGCTGGTCTCCCAGATGCTGCTGGAAGCTCTGCACCAGACCCTTTGGGGCTGGGGGGTGTGGTGGTTCGGAGAGCCCTAGGCTCTCAAGAGCACTCAGACCCTTCTTTGGGGAAGTAGTTTTGGCCTTTTGGCATTTCTTCATTTCTGTGATCCTCAGTTTGCTCACCTGTAAAATGGGAATATTAATGCCCACCACAAGCTTGTGCCTCTTACTGGCCTGGTGTGTTCTCAGCCTTGGGGGCAGCTGCTGGATTCTGTCACAGAGCTAGATGGGTCCTAGCTGCACCAGGAGCCTGCCCTGCCCTGGGTGTCTCTAGGGGGTCTTGGAGCATTGCCTCAGGTAGCCTGCTCTTGGATAACCCCCCTGTAGCTGTGAGAACGCTATATTCTGGAGATGTGAGGGTTTGAAAAGTTCACTGCCTCCTGATCCCTCCGAGACCCCCTGGCTCTGGCAGGCCCCTGATCACAGTTGGGAGCCATCTATTTCCTGCGCCATTCTCTGGCTGCTGCCTTTGCACCAGAGGGCTACCTCAGAGGACAGGACAGCTCTTGTACCCACTAAATTAGCTGCAAGGGGATTGGAGAAGTGGAGAGAGCCCCCAGGGGCCACCTGGCTTTGGAGCCTTTAGTCAATGTAGGGTCCAGTGAGGCTTGAGGGTATCTTGAGCTCCTTTGTGGCTAGGGCTATGCTGGGTCCCCAGACTCTATGCAGCCCATGCTGGCCATCTCCCCATCCTGTCTATGCTGTGCCCAAACTATGCACAGTGCCTTCAGTGGGCCACCACCTGCCCCAAGTCCCACCACCACTACAGAGAAGAGGCAGGATGGAACCCAGGTTTTTGAGGCCCAGAGCATCTCCCACCTCTGTCTGGCCACCACTTCTGTTCTTGACTCAGCCTAGTATTTCAGACCCCTGTCAGGGGAGGAGCTACCAGGGGAGTTTCATAGGGATACTGGGTCCTGCACACATACCCCCTGAGATTGGGGTCCAAGGTGTCTGCACACTCCCCCCACATGCTGCTGATGAGGGTGGCCTGCACCTGGGAAAGGGGCTGCTGCAAAAACCACTTTGGAGGGGCCGTGCAGATCCCTAGGCCTTCTGCCTCACAGGTCGGCATGGACTACAGAAGCTGCATCCTGAGGCCCGGTGGCTCAGAGGACGCCAGTGCCATGCTGAAGCGCTTCCTGGGCCGTGACCCCAAACAGGACGCCTTTCTCCTGAGCAAGGGGCTGCAGGTGGGGGGCTGTGAGCCACAGGCATGCTGACACCCCAGCTGTCAGACTGCCCTGGTCCGGCCCACATTCTGGGACCCCAAAGCCTTAGCCTCCAGCAGGACAGGGCAGGCTCCAGCACAGTGCCCAGGTAGGGCAGGTGTGCAGGGGTCGAGGACATGGCTCTCACCCCTCATGGTCCTTATGCCTCCACCAGAGGCTGCCCTGTGAGGTTTTGTGCTTGCAGCGTCTGGAGAGCTCTGGTGTCGCTCAGGGCCTCGTCTTTGTTGCACTAACATGTCCCCTTCCTGGGAGCATTCTTTGTTACATGTGGGTTTTGCTTTGAAATGTGGTCATTAAAAAGGAAACAAAACAAACAAAAAGAAAACAAACAAACAAAAAAACAAACAAACAGGAGAAAGGCTCCCAGCCTGGTCTGTGGCTTCTGCCCTTTCTCTCCTTGGATGGGAATATAGTGTTTCTGGTGAACACTGGACATTGTGAGGTCTTGGGCTCTGACCTGCCTGTAACCCCAGCCTGAATTATGACAAGCTTGGGGCTCTAGGGAACGGCTGAGCTGTTGGAGGGGGTAAAGCCCCAGGGGTTCAGAACCCCTGGAAGGGTTCCCTGTTGTGTTCAACCAGGCTGGACTGCTGGAGTGTTCTGCTTCCTGCTCACACCTCATCTGGGATTGTCCTGGAAAATATTTGGAGTCCTTCCCTCACTCCTCCCCCTCCCTATTGAGCTCTAGCACTGCAGAACCAGGTCAGAGTAGGGCCAGTTGGGTAGGCAGCTGCCCATCCGTGTTCACCAGGGGGAACACAACTTCCTGGGTGTCCGCAGGAGAGACTCAGCTCATTCTGGCTTCAGGCCCAAAGACTATGGGGATTTACTTGACATGAGCTGGCTTCTAATTGATCAGTGAAGCTGCTAGGAGCTCTGCCATGGCCTCTGTTAGGTGACCTTGAAGACTAGGTCAGCCTTGGCCCAGAGGCTCCTAGTGCCTTGTCCTCCCTTGGCCCTTAGAATCATGGCAAAGTCTTGACCCAAGGGTAGGATGGACTTCCTGGATCTTCTGAAAATTCCCCCAAATGCCTCCGTAATTCTGCTTATTTGGGTCCTTGACCCCCTTAAGGAGGGGATCAGAAGGGGACAGGAGGCCTCCCTTAAGTCTAAGCACTGGCATTTCCTCCTATGCCACGAATCTTCCCCCTGAGTCTTCTGCGGAAGAGGCTGGTCAGTGGAACCAGTGACATTCCTTGTTCCTAACCCATCTTCCCAAGGCCAGAGCAGCAGCCACATGGCCACCTCTGGTCATCATCTCATTTAGGATGGGATTCTTTGGGCTGTGCTGTCTGTCTCATCCCATTTTCCCTGAGCCTGTGCACCTAGCTCTGTTTCCTGTGCCCACTTCTGTCCTTTAAACTAGGGAGACAAAGGATGAATTTTCTCTTGGCAGAACTGACAGGCTCCGCACAATGCCTAGGACCAGCTGCCTGGAAGGTGGGGATTGATATCCAGAGTCATGATAGCTGTTGCTTATGCTGAAAATACCTGGCGCTTGGAAAAGGCAAGAAAATGAGAGATCACAGCAGGGCTTCCATGAGACAGATGACAGGGGCAAAGCCCCTCATTCTGGGCTCAGGGGCAGCAAGTCTGGGATACCCTTGCTCTCCTTTGTGCTAAGCTCACACTTGTCCCCACCTCATCCCTGTGCAAAACTCAAATGTGCCAGAGCACTCCCCCCCCCCAATAGTGCTCTGGTGATTAGGGGAATGGGGTTGCAGCCTCAGGCAGATGGCCCCCTGTCCACCAGGGCTGCTGTCATTGCAGCCTCTAGGGTCCAAACAGCCCCCAGAGCTGCCCGGCCACACTCCTTTCCAGTGTTCAGCAGTGGCCTCAAGAGGATAGCCTGGTATGAGAGGCTCCTCTATCAACCCAGCTTTTCTTTCTCCCCAGTCCCCTGCTGCTCCCCTGTGAGAAAAAAAGGGCGCCTGTGTGTTTCCTGAACTTCATAATTATGAACGCATCTGTTAGGCAGAAAGGGTTTCTTCTATAGCCACCGTACAACCCTGGGGCTGGTGGGGGTAGAGGTGGGCCTCTGGCTTTTTCCTGGGATCTCCTCCCTGGCCCAGGCCTCCCAGTTGTTCAGTTTTTATTTTCCACTCTGAGAAGAGCTGGTTCTTTTTGGTAGCTTCAGGCAGTCTCCCTCTTCTCTCCCTGGACAGTCCCCCAAATCACAGGAGGGTGATAAGGGGATGGCCATTGATGGACTCTTAACAACACGTCTGTGGCTTCAGGACCAAGCAGGCACTGCTGCATCCTTACTGCCCACGGGGTTGGCATCACTGTCCCTGTGGGTGTCTCAGGATCAGAGCCTGCATCTACTTCCCAATCAGCAATATCAGCTGAGAAGGCCATGGCCTCTGATAGCCCACATGGGGCCTCAGCATTGAGGCCCTTCTCTAGCTCAAGGAACAACATCAGTATGAAGTTCAACTTCAATGCACATATTTATGGGCATCTTGAGGGTGGGTCAAGTGCTAGGCTTGGGGGAGGGAGGCCTGGGTAGCCTTGTTGGGGGAGGGGGCGCCCAAGTGGCTTCCTGTGTCCTAAGCTCACTGTGGCTGTGCACCAAGCCTTTCCAGGTTGCCACAGGCCAAGTCATGCTGTCCCCACCTGAACTTCCTTTTCCAGGGAGCTTCCCTTTCCCTATAAGGTCAAGAAAGCAGAGCTCGGTACCTAAGAGAGATCACCTGCAGGTGGTATGGGCCGCTCCACAACACTTTGTGGGTGAGGCTGTGACTCCTTTTGGATCATTTGAGTCAGTGCAATCTGGCCTGTAACTTTTGTTAAAACCATTAAAGAACTTTATTTTCCCTTGAACTTGAAACATAGAGCCTGTTGGAGTTAGATGTCAAACAACACAGAGGAAGCCAGGGCTGTGGTTGAGGCCTGCCCCCCACTGTCACCCAAGTGCTGCTATCTCAGCCCACGTTGAGTACTGATCTAGTTACACAAATCAACAAATTCACATTTTTTTTGCAGGAGAATCATTTGAGCCCTAGAGTTTGAGGCTGCAGTGAGCTATAATGATGCCACTGCCCTCTAGCTGGGCAACAGTGAGACCCCATATCTCAATAAATATAATTTATCAATTAACTTATTAAATTATACATTTATCATGTTACATATTAATATAATATGTAAATTTTATATAAAAACAAATCTATAACTAATGTATTAATACATAGCTAATATGTATTAATATATTTATGTTATAATGCATATGAATATATTATATGAATTTTACATGTAGTGTTAGTGTACAATTATGTATTACTAAAATACGAATCTATTACAGTATAATTTTAACTTATTAATAAAATTAATATATTTTATTAATAGAGAATAGTTATTAAAACGATTTTGACAAGTATAAGTGCGTCATATATTTATATAATTTGTTAATAAATAATGTTTAATGGCAAGCCTTTGTGTGTTAGGTCTCTTGCTAAATATATGAAGCGTTTTTTCCCCTATTTTCTACAGCAGCCGATGGAACTGGGTTCACCGCTGCACTGTTGGCAGTCGCGGCCCCCGGGGGGATAGCCGGGCTATGAACGGGCTGAGAAGCTGGTTACTAGCCGAATAGCGGAGTTGGGATTAAGGTTCTGCGGACTTCGAGGGCCTCCAGCTGAGGCCAGCGCAGGGGAGGGCTGCACTGGGCGGGGTCAGGCAGTTCTACGAAGACACCTCCCGTGCGGAGGGGGCGCTGTGACACCTTGGTATCCCGGACTCTTGACAGTCCAGCGACCCGCCCCGGGGCATGAAGGGACTTGTAGTTCGCAGGCTCGTGGTGCGCAGGCGTGATGCGGATCCGCGGCCACGCGCGTCCGCGGGCGACGGCAGAAATTCATGAGGGGGGCGGGGGCCATCAGCTCCGAGAGCACCGAGGGGCAAAACAGATCTGGGGGTCGCAGGACCTGCGCGGGCCGCTTCCGCCGCGGGGGAGCTGCGCGGCTTCTAGCCGCGCGCTCTCAGGGTCACCTGCGCCCACGTGGGGCCCGCACTGCCGTAAGTGGCTGGGCCGGGCTCAGGTGGGGCGGGGCCGGGCCTGGCAGTACACGGTGGCGGGTATGGCCGTCGGAACTCCCCTGTGAGGTCGGAGGCTACATGGGAGAGGCCGGCAGGTTCACGCAAGACCTCCCGGTCCTGGCTGGCCAAGTCCGACCTTCCCCCTGTGAAAAAAAACCTGAACAAGAAGCCCGTGATGACTTTTTACTAACGGCATAAGGCTCTTCTGGCCAAACCTGAAAGGAAACAGGAGAAAACTTGTTTACTTTTATCATAAAAGCAAAAAGTGACCAGAATGCCTGGGCTTCGATGTAGATTGAGTTAGGCTCTTTTTTGGGCTAGATCAGGGTTTCTGAAGTGGGGATGATCTGTCTCCAAAGGCCACTGGGAGATGTTTGGGGACACGGGTGATTGTCACAACTTGGAGTGAGCTGCTGACATGGAATGAATGGAGGCCAGAGGGACGCTGCTCAGCACCCTAAAGTGCCTAGGACGGCCCCACCACAAAGAATGATCCCACCCCAATGTCCACAGTGTCCAGGGGGAGAGACCTGGCTTATGGCTTAGCATTGTGGCCCTGGTGGTAAGGTATCCAGGGTCCCTTCTGTTTATGTCCATGCCTGCTGAGGAATGAGGAGGCAGCCAACCATTCTGCTATTCTCCCAACACCAAAGTTCCCTGGCTCCCCTGTCCCCTGGGCATTATTTCATTTTTCTCTGCAAGGAAGTCCTCACCAGGTCTTTCTTGCACATCAAGGGTGAGTCTCAGGGATTGGACCTTGTCATGAATGCACCTGGTCCAGGTGCCACAGGTCTGGGTGAATGAGGGGGTCTAACAAGGGTTGCTTTTGTCAACCATGAGGTTAGAGGGTCCCATGTACCATGGGAGGGTGGGTGACAAATGGTCTGTAGAAATTTAGGGGCTAGTCCTGTATCTTTTGCCATGGGCTGCAATTTAGCGTCCCAGGAGCAAAGAGGAAGCCTCTTCAAGTGGGAGGCCGAGGGAAGCCTATCAGGTTGTAAATCCCCAAAGGCACTTGCAAGGCATTCCCTGGAGGAAGCTCCTCAGTTGCAAGACTAAGGGGTGTGCAAGAAATGCTGTGTCTCCATTTGCCTTTGGTCCTTGCATGAGTTTCCTGGGGCTGCTGTCGCACATACCACACACCGGATGGCTAAAAACAATATAGATTTATTCTCTCACAGGTTTGGAGGCCGGAAGTCCAAAATCAAGGTGGTGTGGCAAGGTTGTGCTACCTCTGAAATCTCTAGGGAAGGATTCTTCTTGCCTCTTCCAGCTTCTTGTAGAGACTGGCAATCCCTGACATTTCTTAGCTTACAGTTGCCATTGGCCAGGCTCTAATCTCTGCCTTCGTTGTCACATGATCTTCCCTGTGTGTCTTTCTCTCTCTTTTACAAGGATGCCAGTCATGCCACCAGAAGTTAAGAGAGTTGGGAAAGAACCTCCCCTTGTGTCAGAAGGTACATGATCCTGCCATTGCCCTTATCTCAGACTTCTGTTTGTGGTTCCTTGTTAAAGCAGCCACAGGAAATTTACACAGAGTGCTTCACTTCACCAAAGAGCATGTTTGCTTTTTTTTTTTAAGTCTCAATGTGTGGGAGGGTGCCATAGCATCATAGCTCACAGATACCTCAAATTCTTGGGCTTAAGCAATCCCAATCCTCATGCCTCACCCTCCCAAGTAGTTGGAACTACAGGCACATGCCACAATGCCCAACTAATTTTTCTATTTTTAGTAGAGACAAGGTCTCATTTATGCTCAGGCTGGTCTCAAACTCCTCAGGTCAACCAGTCCATCCTCCTTGACCTCCCGGAGTTCAAGGATTACAGGTCTGAGCCACTGCGTGCAACTGAGCGCATTCACTTTGTAAACTTCAGTAGTTGGTTGCCTCCAAAATCTTTGATATCTTTATCCATACGATGGAGCTTTTAAGATCTCTGGCTTCAGTCCTGATTTCAGTTTACCTCCCTCTGCATATGGGTGGATGCTGGGGTCTCTAGAGCAAGGATTCCAGAATCCTCAGGGGATGGTCCTGAGTCTGATCTTCATAGCACCTTTGTCTTTCCTGCAGCTCTGCTGGCTCAGGAACCCTCATTTTCCCAGGAGGAGAGAATGGCTTCTGGGTACCTGCCCTGCTGGTCTCAGGTGAGACATTCTCCTTCTCCTAAAAGGCACCTGGCATATTTGGAGGGAACAAAGTCATCAGAAAGTCACTGATAGAGAAGGAACCCCCTTCCTATGTGGGAAATACCGGAGAGTTGCCCATGACTGTTTGGTCCCAGTACCCAAGCTTCTCCTAAGTGTGCAGACAGGGGAGGGGAGGGATCTAGTACCTTGTCATGTAGAACAGAGAGCTGCACAGAAAAGCACCCTTTCTACTGGGGGTAGGGTAGTGTGGACAAGCTGTCTCTCTCCTGAGAAAGACAGACGCAAGCAGGGCCCTTATGTTTTTGTTTTTTGAGACAGAGTCTCACACTTTGTTGCCCCCAGTAAAGTGCTGTGGTGTCATAGCTCACAGCAACCCTAAACTCCTGGGCTTAAGCAATTCTCTTGCCTCAGCCTCCCGAGTAGCTGGGACTACAGACACCCACCACAACACGCGGCTTTTCTAAAGGCAGAGACTCGCTGTAGCTCAGGCTGGTCACAAACTCGGTTGCTTTTTTCTGTTTTGTTTGTTTTTTTTTAAATAGAGTCTGACTTTGTTGCCCTCTGTAGAATACTGTACTGTCATAGCTCACAGCAACCTCAAACTCTGGGGCTCAAGTGATTCTCTTGCCTCAGCCTCCCAAGTAGCTGAGACTACAGGTGCCCACCACAGCACTGCTATTTTTAGAGATGGGGTCTCACTCTGGCTCAGTCCTCCTAGAGTTGCTAGGATTACAGGTGTGAGCCACCACACCCAGCCTAAGGCCCTTATGTTTTACCCTCTCTCTCTCTCTTTTTTTTTTCCTGAGACAGTCTCTCTATCATTCTATCACTCAGGCTGAAAAGCAGTGGCATCATCATAGCTCACTATAGCAAATTCCTGGACTCAAGTGATCCTCTTGACCAAGCTAGTCTTGACTGAGCTAGACTGAGCCTCTTGAGTAGCTGGGAATATAGACACACACCACCATGCCTGGCTAATTTTTCTATTTTTTTGTAAAGATAGGGTCACATGATTTTGCCCAGACTACTCTTGAACTCCCAGGCTTAAGTCATCTCCCTGCCTCAGTCTCCCAAAGTGCTGGGATTATAGGCATGAGCTACCACACCTGGCTGTAGCAGCAAGAGGTTGTCAAGTGCAAATGTCATATTCATAGATCTAGAATTATAGATCTATGTCATATTTATAGATCTTAGAATAACTAGTTCAATAAAAAAATGTCAAAGTGTTTAATTCAAACCTGTGTGCAAGTCCTCCTTGCTGTGTTTATAGTGGGGCTACAATCTATATGGTCCCCTGATTGTAAGCCACAGACAAGTATCCACAAGGTTGCTGGTAGAACCTGACTTTAGCACTTTGTATTCTGAACTACCCTGGTGCCACAATCTGCACCCTTCCTCCTGTGAATGTGTGTGGAATGGATGCATCTTTAACAGAACTGCTGTGATATTTTAGGAATCAGTGACCTTCAAGGATGTGGCCATGGACTTCTCTCAAGAGGAATGGGAGCTCCTGGACCCTGCTCAGAGGAACCTGTACAGAGAGGTGATGTTGGAGAACTATAGGAACCTTGTCTCCCTGGGTAAGATAAGCACCATAAATTCACATGCTTGTTGAATTCTAGCATCTACCATTTGTCAGGCACAATACTAGGACTTTGGGATTTATCAGTAAGCAAGAAAGATGTGGTTCCTGGCCTGTGGCTTTCCCAGTCTCCTGGTTTCTCTGACAGATCAGAGGGATATGTGGTAGCTAGAGAGGCTATTGAATCGCATGTCTGAGCTGAGTCATAGGTAACTTCTCTAATTCCTCTTGGATACAGAGTCGGAGCATTTATTCTCTTTCTGCCAAGGTGAAGAGGCATACTTTTAAAAAATTTTTTTATTTTTGTACATTTATATTGTGATGTAACCAGCGCAACTATCCATTAAGAGAAATTTTTTATCATCCTAAACTAACACTCTATTCCTGTTAAACACTCATCTCCCATCTTGCCACCTCTCTTCCATTCCTGAAAACCATTAATCCACTTTCGATCTCTGTTTATTTGCCTGTTCTGGACATTTCATGTAAATGGAATCATCCAATACATGACCTTTTGTGTCTCACTTCCTTCACGAGCATGGTGTTTTCCAGATTCATGTACAGTATAGCATGTGTCAGAGATTCATTTGTGGATGAAAAAGATTCCGTTCTATGTGTATAATACATTTTGTTTATTCTCCCATTGATGGACAGTGGTTTCCACCTTTTGGCTATTGTAAATAATGCTACTGTGAACATTAACAAATAAGTATCTTTTTCACTCCCTGTTTTCAGTTCCTTGAGTAAATACCTGAGAGTGGAATTGCTGGGCCATATGGCAATTCTGTGTTAGAATTTAGCTTTTTGAGAAACTGCCATGCTGTTTTACATAGTAAGCTATGTACGGTTTCCATTCCTACCAGCAGTGTAAAGTGTTCTAATTTCTCCACATCCTTGCCAACAGTTATTTTTTTTTTTTTTTTTTTGGAGACAGAGCCTCAAGCTATCACCCTGGATGCGGTGCTGTGCCATCATGGCTCACAGCAATCTTCAACTCCTGTGCTCAAGCAATTCTCTTGCCTCAGCCTCCCCCAAGTAGCTGGGACTATAGGCACCTACCACAATGCCCAGCTATTTTTTGGTTGTAGTTGTCATTGTTGTTTGGTGGGCTGGGACTGGATTTGAACATGCCAGGTCTGGTGTATGTGGCTGGTGCCTTAGCCACTTGAGCTACAGGCACTGAGCCAGTTTTTTTTTTGTTTTTTGGTGTTTTTTTTTTTTAAGAGACAGAGTCTCAGTTTGTCACCCTCAGTAGAGTGCTGTGGCATCACAGCTCACAGCAACCTCCAGCTCTTAGACTTAGGTGATTCTCTTGCTTGAGCCTCCCAAGTAGCTGGCACTACAGGCGCCCACCACAACACCCAGCTATTTTCTTGTAGGGTTAAACTAAGGTGACCAGACGTCCTGCTTTTGGCGGGACAGTCCCGATTTTTAACAATTTGTCCCATGTCCTGTGGCATTTTAAAAAAGTCACAATTTTTGGAAAGAATGCACGACAAGCTAGGGAACAGCGGGACAACGGGAAGGGAATATACGGGTTTCGGCTGCTGAAAAGGTTAATGTAACTCCATTTGGGAATGAAGAGGTTAATGTAACTTCATTTGGAAATGAAAAGGCTAATGTAAACTCCCTACTCCCCTCCTGTGCAAGGTTGCCCAGGTGGACCTGCGCCCTACTCCTTTGAGCCACAGGCGCCGCCCTATACATAATTTTTTTTAATATATTATATTTGTAAATTGTACTTACATTGAAATTAAAAATATATATTACAAAATATACTATTTGTGCCCGCTGAAACTTTTTGTTGCTCCACATAGACCAAATTTTTAATCAAGAACACACCCCTCCTCTGCCCCACCCCCACCTCACCCCCGCCCCACCCCCAATCAATGGTGTCCTGCTTTACCAATGT
>CAUYQS010029515.1:0-24557 GCA_963574585.1 Otolemur crassicaudatus
CTTGCAAGGGTACAAGTGAATCTTTCTATGAGTAGAATATGAATGTTTTGACATAATAACTCAGAAAGTTACATGAAGGCTATGTTAACCAGTTTGATGGAAGTGTCTTGGATTGTGTGTGAAAACACCACACTGTACCCCGAAAGTGCATCAGTGTACACAGTTACCATTCAATAAAAAAAAAAAGAAATGAATTAGTTCTTTCTTTTAGAGACACATGGAAAAAGAATTATTCGTCCAGTTACACTGCACACAAATGACATTGACAAATTATTTCTATGATGAAAAGGAACAATGTGTGTTATCTAGACATCAAAACTAGATTTTTTCCAAATGTTTTTTCCCTGCAGAAATTAAGCCCGTGAGAAGTCAGGTAATGTGGAGAACACTCTCTGCCACTTCCTGAAAGACTCTTCAGGTTGAAAGTTCATGTTCTAATACCTCATTCTTCTTTCAAAATTTACTGGATGTTTTAAAATAGAAAGAGCACCAAACTGTGTATCTATATCTCCCTCATGTATATCTCTGAATCTTGATCCACATATGCACAGAGATTTTAATGGCCCAGCTAAAGCTGAACAAAGAGTAATAGGACTTAAGGTACTGCCCACTTTATAAACTTTGAGTTCCTACAAGTCAACTCTCAGCTAAAAGAAAAATAAATACTCTCTGGAAGAACATAAATGAATCCAGAGTTCATACAATATCATATCCAAAACACAATTCACAATTCTTCTACATATAAGGAAGTGAAAAAACTGAAAAATGTGAACTATTATTAAAAGAAAAGACAATGAATGGAGACCAACTATGTGATATTTCAAGGAGACAATGGAAGTATTGTAGTAGATAAGAATTTTATTTTATTTGTTTGTTTGTTTTCTATTTTTTTATTAAATCATAATAGTGTACATTAATACTATCATGGGGTACAGTATACTGTTTCTATATACAATTTGAAGTACTTTCATCCAACTGGTTAACATAGCCTTCATGTCTTTTTCTTAGTTATTGGTTAAGACATTTATAGTCTACATTTAGACAGATTCACATGTACTCTTATAGGATGAACCATAGGAGTGATCCCGCCAATCACCTCCCTCCACCCACCCACTCCCCTCCTATCCCTTCCCTCTCCCCTCTCCCCATGTTCCTGGGCTAAAATTTGGTTATAGCTTTCCTACGAAAGCTATAAATTAGTTTCATAGTAGGACTGAGTACATTGGATACTTTTTCTTCCATTCTTGGGATACTTTGCTAAGAAGAATATTTTCCAGCTCCATCCATGTAAACACGAAGGATGTTACATCTCCATCTTAATGGCTGCATAGTATTCCATGGTGTACATATACCACAATTTATTGATCCATTTGTGGATCGATGGGCTCTTGGGCTTCTTCCATGACCTAGCAATTATGAATTGGGCTACAATGAACATTCTGATACAGATATCTTTATTGTAGTGTGATTTTTGGTCTTCTGGATATATACCTAATAGAGGAATTATAGGATCAAATGGTAGGTCTATTTTTAGTTCTTTAAGTGTTCTCCAGATGTCTTTCCAAAAGGAACGTATTAGTTTGCAATCCCACCAGCAGTGTAGAAGTGTTCCCTTTTTTCCATATCCACATTTTAAAGGAGTTGCTATAATCATGCTCAAGAAGACAAAGTAATGTATAAGCTAGGGATGAAAGATGGGATAGATCTATAGAGAAACTATACAAAAGAAACAGAAATCCTAAAAAAGAAAAATATAATAACTCATTTTTTTTAATTGTATAACAACATTGATAAATGACTTGGAAAATGTTTACATAAAATACAGAGAAAAATCAATGAAAAATGTTGTTCCTTCTTAACATCTTGCTAGGGAAAGGGTAAAATTTAGCTATATTCTCAGCAGATTGCAAGGTTTTTAATAAATAATTTCCTCCTCTTATTATAATCATCATGTTTGACAAACAGTATCGGTCTGAATAAATACATTGATTTCTGGTACAAAAGTGGTTCACAGTTGTCACAAATGTGAAGGAGAAATATTTTGAGAAATACTGTTGAATATATCTGAATGTCATTTTATTAGTTTTTATTTATTTTATTAGTTTTATTATTAATTAGGAATTTGACTCATACAAATTAGTTTGACAAAGGTATAACAATTACCCTGAAAACCTTAGTGCAAATTTTTTTTTTTTTAATGATGAATGGTACTTTCTTATCATTCGTGTTAGAAGTAATTATTCATTTAAAAATATCTTTTTGCTATTGATCCTTGATTTAATTTTTCTCAATTGCACACTAATATACCCATAAAACCAAAGAAGACAAAGAGAAACAACTAAAATTTAAAAATGCAGGTCAATTTATTACCAAAATACATCAGTAAGTGTCATCTTTGAAACCCTTCTAATAGTGTTTATTGTTGAGGTCTGGAAAAGAATGAAATAAAGCTTGTTTTCCTGGAAATTAGAAGAAAAAGCTCTGTAGAAAACATCATATTTACCAGTGAAATAGTGATAACTGTTCATCTGCATTCAGAATTTATACAAGAATAGCCACTACCAACCCCTCCATTTGACATTGTATAAGACTTCCTGACCAGTACAATTGGTAAAGAGAAAGAAATAAAATTTAGGGCAGTGCCTATGACTTAAAGGAGTAAGGCGCCAGCCCCATATGCCGGAGTTGGTGGGTTCAAAGAAATAAAATTTATAAGGCTTTGAAAGAAAGGAAGACATAAACCTCTTTCCCCCCCTCTACAGATGACATGATTGTTTCAGTGGACAATCAAATAAATCTGCAAACTATTAGAATTAATACATTAATTTAGTCATGTCCCTGAATATGAAGTCAAGATACGAAATGGTATATGCCTATATATTCTGCATATATAATGTGTGTATGCATAGATATGTGTATATTCTACAACAAATAGAAAATAAGTATAAAAAGTAATGGCACTTAAAATAGTTTTAAAATCTTGAGTACTAATGAATAAATAGAGTGAAAGATGTTCATGCCCTCCATATTGAAAAGGGAACTGAACAAATGGAAGTTGACATCATGCTGACATGTTAAAGAGAACACGTCTATCCTCTGCAGTGATCTGTGCATCCAGTTCAGTGCCAACAAAGGTGTCCTAAGTTTTACATGGAAATCTATAACCTAATTCTAAAATTTCTATTAAAACATAAAATTTCGAGAAGAGTCAAAAATGTCTGGAAAAGATCAAACCATGCACTTGTACTACCAGAAACAAGGGCTTATTTGAAAGGCATAGCAATCAAGAGAGTTTTGTTTTTGGTTTTGTTTTACCATAAAATCAAATAGAGTGGTGGAGTAAATAGTGTAGAAATAGACCTATACCTCTCTTTCATTTGATTTAAGACAAATGTGAAAATGTAATATTTTCAAGAAACAATGGACCATTTTCAGAAACGGGACCATGTCAACCGGATGTCCACACAGGGGGAAAGTGGATACCTTTATAACACATAAAGTCACCTCTAGGTGGTTTACAGATTTAAGCAGAAAAATGCAACATAAAGAAAACAGTATTTGAAAAAAAGTAGTATGCTTTATGTCCCTCAATTTAGAAAAATGATTTTTTAGATAATATACAAAATGGACTAATGATAAACAAAAAGTTGACAAAATGAACTTCAAAACATTGAGAATTTTGGTTTAACAAAAGACACCATGAACATAATGAAAAAAATCTACACAGTAGAAAAATACAGTTATGACATATATTTGACAAAGAAACATACAAATCAATAATAAAAAGGAGTTAGCACAAAAGAAAGTAGGCAGATACCTGAAAGCATATCTCAAAAAATGGTTATCTAAATAACTGCTAAGGGAATTAAAAGGTGCTTTATGTTTTCTTATTATCAAAGAAATGAAAATAAAAAACATCATCACACCACTACTGGAATAGGTACAATGAAAATGACTAAAAGTATACCAAGTTTTATGTGGTACATTTCAAAACTATTAAGAAATGAGTATAATTGTGATGGACATGTTAAATGCATCAATGTACAAAGGTATGACTTAAAAAAAAATAACTGAAAAAAATAAAAATATACCAAGTTTTTAAAAAAGGAAATATATCAAGTCATGGCAAGAATGTGTACCAGTGCAGCTCCTATACATTGCCAGTGGAAGTTTAGATTTAAAAACTATTTTCTAGGATTTATAAAAGCTCAACAACCCTATGACCCAGCAGCTGCACTATTAGGTATAGAACCAACAGAAATGTGTACGTATGTTCTGCAAAAGAAACATCCAGAATGTTTGCAGAAGCACTGTTTGTAATAGCCAGAAACTGGAAACAACCTGATGGCCTTTAGCAGTGAAATGGTTAAAGTGTAGTATGATTATACAATCGTATATTATATACATGGGTTTTGAATGCGTTTATGCTAAATACAACAATATAAAGACCCAGACCAAGCATATCTACTGAAATTTATGAAGTTCAAAAAAGGGAAAAATGAATCAGTGGTGTTAAAATTTGGGAAGATGATTAAGATTTGGGGGATATTACCTACAAAGGGGCCTGAGAGGGATTTCTGGGGTGCTAGTAATGTTCCATTTTCAATCTAGGTTTTAGATCCGAGGCTGTATACTTGCCTTTTATAAATTCAACAAGTTGTAAATTCAACTAAAAATTTATAGTTTGTAAATGTTTCTTTATGTATGTTATAATAGAAAGTTTAAAAATCTATACAGAATTTGTAAAGAGCTTCTCATGAAAATATTGCTAACATCATGTTGGTAAAATAAAAAAAATGAAAGTTTCTCATCATAGACCTTCCTCTCACACTTTCTTACTGCATACCTCAAATGGAGGTATTTTTAAGGTGTGGTATGGAAGAGACCATTATCTTCATATATACAAGTGGATGTGGCTATCTCTGTACTGGCAATATGTTTAAATCAATACTTACAATATACCTAAGTCATTTTCGAAACTACATAGCTTTACAGCATATGGTTATAATGGTTACCCATTTCCACTTATAAATATTTAATATTTTCCTATTCTGGCATTTTACATAAAAAAAAACTCTTCTATTTTATGCACATGAGTTCATATGTACAAATATTTCTGTAAAAAGGTGTTCTGGATTTGGAATTATTAATACAACAGATGGTAATTTTACATGTTGAAATGTGCTACTATATTGCCACCCTAAATATATAAAGCATGCATATTTTATAGTGTTAATTTAGATAAAATGTAATTATACATTTTGATCATAGGAAAGAATAACATTAATCACTGAAAAAAAATAAAAGAATACATACGCTGTAGCAGCAACCCATTTATGAGTGCTAAAGTTACTTATCTATGAAAACAAAAATTATTCAAAAATGCTGGAGAAGAAAGTTTAAAGCCTAAAATGTGTGATGTGTTATGCAATATGTGGATTGCAAGGGATTTCCAAAACAAACTAGGGTGTTCCCTGCAAAAAGTATTTAGGAAAATGAAATTGTAATTGATACTTAGTAAAAGTTACTATGAGTTATTGATAGTCATGTGGACCATTCCAACAACTGACATCCTCAACTTTCTTTCCTGAGACGGAGTTCTCACATTTTTCAGGGGAAAGCGGGCCTGCCAGGTCTACCAGGGACTGCAGAAACTAACAGGACCAGTATCTCTGAAGCCAAGTGACCCTTCAAGAGAGTTGATCAGCCAGAAACAGCAACAGAAACAAAGACACTTGGAGATGGATAAAGGCAGAGAAAGAAACGTAGTCCCTGTAACAGTGAAGGTCCAGAAATGGAGTCTAATGGCTCGGGAGTTTGAAGGAACTACTACTTTCTCAGTTCAGTCACCTGCGTTGTGGACAGACTCTTAAGATAACAGAGTTCCTGAACAATGTTCTAGACCACATTGTGCATGGCTGAGAGGCCTGTCTTCCTTACATCTCCCTATAGCCTCATATAACACTCTTATT
This sequence comes from Otolemur crassicaudatus, assembly GCA_963574585.1. Taxonomy (NCBI): domain Eukaryota; kingdom Metazoa; phylum Chordata; class Mammalia; order Primates; family Galagidae; genus Otolemur; species Otolemur crassicaudatus. The sequence continues at coordinate 5,973 of CAUYQS010029515.1, forward strand.
CATCAAGGCGATAAAGCAAAAGGGTCAATCAGTTCAGAAATCTGCAAGTATCTCAAGTTGAAAATACCCTGGTGGTGATTAAAGTGTTTCTGGAACAACTGAAATGTAATCGTGGTGATGCAAGTGTTACTCCAGGGACGAATAATTGAAAAGCAATTTTGACTAAAAAGTTCAACCCTAATAAATTAAATTATATTCCCTGATGAAGGTGACAATAAAAGCTAACAATCTATCTGATGTCTGTAAAATGGAGCCCAAAGTTCCTCTTTCTAGCACTTTCTGAGGAACAAATTCTATGGTGCGTATAATGAAGACATCAGCTTGTGGATACCTCACTTTGTAGACAAATTAAATCCTACAGTGGTTCACAAAACAGATTGAAGGAGGGGGAATCTGTCAATTAGTGTTGTAGTACCAAACTATTTTAATTGATAGAACTTTAACATATATTTTAATCACTAGAGGATTAATTGTATACCCAAATTCTCATAATTATACTCTGGGGTTTATTGTTACACACACTTTTAAAATTGATTGCTTGGCTCGGCGCCTGTGGCTCAAGCGGCTAAGGCGCCAGCCACATACACCTAAGGTGGCGGGTTCGAATCCCCAGCCCAGGCCCGCCAAACAACAATGATGGCTGCAACCAAAAAAAAATGGCCAGGCGTTGTGGTGGGCGCCTGTAGTCCCAGCTACTTGGGAGGCTGAGGCAGGAGACTCGCTTGAGCCCAGGAGTTGGAGGTTGCTGTGAGCATGATGCCATGGCACTCTACCCAGGGGGATAGCTTGAGGCTCTGTCTCAAAAAGACTCTGTCTCAAAAAAAAAAGTTTTATCAAATTTCAGCCATCCACAAGACCCGTTTGATGGTGTTAGGGCATCCATCCTGTAAAATGAGCTTCTCACTACTAACTTATGGTAATAAATAATGCCAAATTTCATTTACTACAAGTTAATTCCAGTAAATAAATGGATGATACAATTATAACACTTCAATAGAGGGCTGCAGACCCAGGAACTATGGCTCAGTCTCTGCATTTATAAACTGGAGATATCAATGTATCTCCAGGGTGGCACCTGTGGCTCAAAGGAGTAGGACGCCAGCCCGATATACCAGAGGTAGTGGGTTCAAACCCAGCCCTGGCCAAAAAAAAAAAAAAAAAGAATATCTCAGAGAATAAATAATAAATTAGATGAATTAGAGGATTAAATACTTGGCATCCAGTATAGGTTTCAGAAATGGCAGCTTTTATCGTTACTACTGTTATTAGACAGATGACAGCCTGCCAGGGAATAAAATAAATGAGCGTCCCAGAACTAGGTTCAAAGTTCACTGAGGATGTTGTTTCTCCACCATTAGTTAGCACTTTAAGTCATTATGAAAATACTTGTCTCAATCTACCAATTTCCACTATATTATATAACAAGAAATTGAGTAATCCAAGTATTTTGCATTCTCTCCAAGATCTGAGCTGGGGGGGAAAAAGTGCCTAGTTTTTTAAGAGCCTCGGTTATTAAAGAAAACTGTTATTGTTACTCCTTATAGATTTTAAACTTTGGATGTTGGTTATTGCCAATAGGCATTTATGACTTAAATTTGATTGCATTACAAAACACAAAGTATATAAACCACACAAAGTATACTGAAGAGTACTTTGCTTTCCCAAGAACACAAAAAAGTTAAAAGTTAACAATTTTAACTGTTAAAAGTAACATGGTCCAACTAACTTAGTAAGTAGAACAGGTACAAGAATATAACTAAAATAATGTGCAGAAGAAAACTCAATCTACCACAAGATTTTCTCTTGTGACCAGGCAGGTTTTTTCAAAAAACAGATTTTCTAAGCAGATTGTAATGAGACACTTGTACTTTTAGAATCACTATTATTTTGAGTATAAAATTTAAGCACCTGAGATAAAAGATGCATCATAACTGATATTAGCAAAGATTTCAAGTTTCTTTGTTTTCCAGAGTTTCCTTTTTTGGTAAATAAATTAAATTTTTAAATATACGTAATTTCCCCCTCAATACTAGTTTTATGTACGCAAGTAAACTAAGTCCATAGTAAAAGTTAGCATTACATCAAAACTAGTGTTGAAGGTTGGGTGTGGTGGCTCATATCTATAATCCTAAACTTTAGGAGGCTGAAGTGGGAGGATCACTTGAGGCCAGGAGTTTAAGATCAGACTGGGTAATGTAGTAAGACCCCATTTAAAAAAAAAAAAAAATTCCAGCAGTCACAGCAGCTTGGGAGGCTAAGATGAAGAATCACTTGCACCCAGGAGTCATAGGTCTCAGTAAGATATGATGGCGATGCCACTACTCTAGGCAAGGTAACAGAGTTAAGACTGTCTCAAATCAAAACAAAACGAAAACTAGAGTCAATAAAGTAAAATATTAAACTTTGATTTATCTTAATGTTTATGAGTAGAGAAACTATTTATATTACCCTGCTTAAATGAACTCCTGTTTCTTTCTTTTTTTTTCCTTTGAGACAGGGCCTCAAGCTGTTGCCCTGGGTAGAGTGCTGTGACAACACAGCTCACAGCAACCTTTAATTCCTGGGCTCAAGCAATTCTCCTGCCTCCACCTCCCAAGAAGCTGGGACTACAGGCGCCTGCCACTACGCCGAGCTATTTTTTGGTTGCAGCCGTCATTGTTGTTTGTTGGGCCCAGGCTGGATCTGAACCCGCCAGCTCAGGTGTATGTGGCTGGCGCCTTAGGCACTTGAGCCACAGGCACCAAGCCTGAACTCCTCTGTTTCTATATAGAATACCTCTAGCCACACAGAAAGTCTACTCCTAGTTTTGATTAAATGAGGACACCTAATTTTTAAAACTCCTTGTAGCCAATTAACTCAGAAAAGAACTGCATACAACAATGACATTTAACATTTTATAGTATATGTGGACTTTTATTAGATGTAAAATGCCAAGGAAATACTTTATCATTTGGAATGAGTGGTAAAGTCAGACTGGCTGAGCTCTAGTTTCCTTAGGCCCATGAGGCAGTACAGGTAAAACAAACAATATTAGTATAACCCAGTTCAAGAAAAGTGGGGACATAAATTCAACAAAACAAAACAAACAAACAAATAAACAAAACAAAGGATGTTCTCTGAAAACCTACTCAGAAACGGAAAAGCTTGATATGGTTGCATTATACAGTAAACTCCCCATTATCTGGAACTCAAGCAACTGAAAGTTTAGTGCATCACACCTGCAGCTCTTGTATGTTCTTACAGTTTTAACTGCTAACGTGTGTTACATGAAGTTGAAAAATCATGGTAGTGAAAAGTGTATCGACTGCCATTTAACTAAAATTGTGCATTGCATTTACACAGCTGTTTTATAATACAGTAAAACTGTTATAGTAAGTGAAGTTTGTCTTAGCCTTAATTTTCAATGTTAATATCAAGTGTATTTCAATGTTAATATCAAGTCAATACAGAGTTTATGATATGGCATAGCATGAGGTATTGAATTAGTTTTGCCTGTTTTTATTTTTGTTTCTTTGATATTTTTTTATTATAAAAGTAAAAGAAAAGTGGGTAACATAAAATCAGTGGGATATTTGACATTGTATTTGAGGAATTAATGCATCAACATCTGATTTGATGGAAATAGTTGCAATTTCAGTGAGTTCTCAAGGTGTTTATCAGATATTTTGGTTCTAATTTTACTCTTAATGTGCTTCACTCTTGGAAACAGTTGCTTGCTAATGTAAGTGCTGCCAAAAAGCAATGACACAAATAAGGCGTGACTGGGAGAGCAAGGAAGGTTTGTCTCTGGGAAGATAAGGCCTATACAAGTTCAGTAAAGAAACATGATCAATTTTTTCTTTAAATTAAATGTCAGATTGCAGCTCTATGATTCCATTTGAAAATTGGCAGGTTATATATTTATGTCGAATAAAAAATGGAGTCACAAATGCACCAAAATATTATTTTCCCAGAAATCCTGAAATCTGTCTCCAAATTCTTGAATCAAATCAAAAAAGCAAGGCTGCATATTTTCACCATTCATAGGACTTTGTTTAGCCAACATGTTGAAATAATGCATAAAACTGTTTGCCTTAATTTGAGCTTGCCATAATTTCAGTTACATTTGGAACACTGTTATGGTTTGAAACATTGTATTGATAAGTTGGTTTTCACCTTGAAGATTCATGTTTAACTCATTTAAATGAGCAGTTAAATCCACTAAAAATGCTAGATCTGTAAGCCAGTTTTCATCATCAAGTTCTGGCATAAATTTATTTTTTGATACCATAACTGACTTTATAACATGTTGCAAATCATAAAATCTTTTCAACATTTGGATTCAACTTAGCCATCTTACTTGTGAAAAGTAAATGATGTCATAGTCAGCATCAAGTCCCTTGGTCCTTATGAAAATCACAGTCTTGATGACGATTTGCATGATGTTACACATTTTTAAAGGTTTTGCACATGAATGTACTTGATGTACTACATAATGACACTTTCTTAAACCTTGAGTTTGGGGCAGCAATTGCATCATCTTCCATTTATTTTACTTTTATTTTTTATTTTATTTATTTTATTTTGAGAGAGAGCCTCAAGCTGTTGCCTTGGGTAGAGTGCTGTGGCATGACAGCTCACAGCAACCTCCAACTCCTGGGCTTAAGCAATCCTCTTGTCTCAGCCTCCAAAGTAGCTGGGACTACAGGAGCCTGCCACAATGACTGGCTAATTTTTGTTTGCAGTTGTCATTGTTGTTTCGCAGGCCCGAGCTGGATTTGAACCTGCCAACTCTGGTATATGTGGCTGGTGCCTTAGCCACTTGAGCTATAGGCACCAAGCTGATCTTCCATTTATTTTACAAGTCCCTCTCTTTTACCTGCCATTGCCATGGCACCATAAGTAACTATGCCAGACATGTTGACAACAGAGAAAGAAAATTGCTTTAACATGTTTTTTACTGCTTCATATAAATTTCTTTATTTTTTGAGACAGAGTCTTACTATGTCACCCTTGGTAGAGTGCTGTGGCATCACAGCTCACAGCAACCTCAAACTCTTGGGCTTAAGCTATTCTCCTGCCTCAACCTCCCAGCAGCTGGGACTAAAGGCACCTGCCACAACGCCTGGCTTTTTTTTTGTTATTGTTGTCATTGTTGTTTAGCAGGCCCTGGCCAGGTTTGAACCCACCAGCCCCAGTGCATGTGGCCAGCACCCTTACCACTGAAATACAAGCACCGAGCCATAAATTTGAGTTAGCTGTATCTTTTGATGGCACTAAAGAAGCCATTTCTTCAGTGACATTATATTCGTCTTCAATAAAAAGGCAAGTTGAGCCGTATGTGTAGCATTAGTGGTATCATCTATCACCAAACCATAAAATTTTAAATTAGCAGCTTTACTCTCTCAAACTTTTTTCGACAGATTTTCTTACTTCTTCAGTTCACCTAGTCATAGTCTAGTGAGACAAACTGATTTTAGAAATATCTCCCTTTTTTTCAGGGCAAATTGTATCTGCCATGCTTTCCTGTACATTGCTTAATAAACTATCATTAATTTTTAAAAATTTTTTTGCTATTAAGTATAAGTTTCTACAATAGAATCCATCTGAGTTGTAACTTTTAGAAAAAAATTTCTATTTTTTTAAAATTTGTTTAATAGAAGGGTATATGATTAGGTTACATTGTTTGCATTTTTTAGTTAATGTCCCAGTTGTAGTTTAGTCCTTCATCCAAGAGGTAGGCCATATCCCCCTACATTGTACCCATTAGGTGGGAGCTTACTGAGCCCCTTCCCCACCCTATTCTTGAATTTAATTGTGTTTTTCTCTCATATGGGCCTGTAGTTGTTCATCTACTAGTTTTAACTCAGTATTGAGTACATGGGGTGCTTGTTTTTCCATTCTTCAGATACTTCATTAAAGAGAATGTTCTTCAGCGCCATCCAGGTAAATATAAAAAATGTAAAGTCTCCTTTTTATGGCTGAATATTATTCCTTTACTGAATAATGGTATACGTTACGTATTCAGCAGTTTCTTAATATGGAATAATTAAAGTATATGGAATGTACTTTTCCAATTAAAGTATATGGAATTCAATAATTCCATTACTGAATATGGTATATGTATTCAGCAGTTTATTAATCCATTCGTGGGTTGATGGTCACTTGGTTTGTTTCCACATCTTTGTGATTGTGTACTGAGCTGTTACAAACATTCTAGTACAAATTCTTTTATAAAACATGATTTTTTTTCCTTCTGGGTAGACACCTATTAATGAAACTGTGGAATTAAATGGAAAGTCTACTTTTAGCTCTTTGAAGATTTGCCGTACTTCTTTCCAAAAGGGGTATATTCGTTTGCAATTCCACCAACAGTGTAAGTGTTCCCTTCTCTTCACACCCACGCCAGCAGCTCCAGCTTTGGGACTTAGCAAAGGGGCTATTCTTACTGGGGTTAGATGGTATTGCAAGGTGATTCTGGTTTACATTTCTCTGATGATTTGGGGTGATGAGCATTTTCATTTTGTTTGTCTCATAAAAACTACATGAGAGATAACAATATTATCCCCATTTCCTGGTTGAGAAAAAGGGAGCACTTACCCATGGTCACATGAAAAGTGGGGACGCTGAATTCTTACTCAGAAAGTATAGCTTCAACATAGGTGCTCATTACTATCTTGTCATTAAAAGTTCTAAGTTTAATTTCTAAAAATTACAGAGCTTTGCGGGCAGGGACTATGTTTTATTCTTGATCTCTAGTATCTAGGTTCTACACATAGTACATGAATGCTAACTAAATTAATGGTTACTGTAGTATTAAAAAAATTTCATAAGTACTTCCTACTCATGACAGTACATGTTACTGTAAGCCATGTAAAAACTTCTGTACAGTTAGGCATAGTTACATAACATATACCAGCTGAATGCCTTTCATTTCATGTACCGTACTATGCTCGATGATCTACATGTGTTACTCTATGAATCTTCTAAAAGAAACTCTACAATGTAAGTAGTATTGCCTCTGTATTACAGAGGAAGAAATTAAAGCTCAGTGTGATTAACATAATTAACCGCAGTCTTACTGCTGGTATGATGTACAGCAAGGATCTGATCCAAAGTCTTATTCCAAAGCCACCATTCTTTTCACCACATCCTGGTTTTACCCACTTTTTGTGGTCTTTAAACATTTCTATCTATTAGATAAGAGATTCATCTGTTAATTCCTGAGTTGATGACTATATTTGAAAAAAACAAACAATTTCATCTAATACTAGAATTCACAGTTTTTAACAAAGTTGTAAATTCCTACTTAAGAGTGCCACATTCTAAATGAATATGAGTGAAACAAATACACAAACATTTAGCATACTAAAATATTTATCTGAGGCTATAATACCAACTAAATAAAACAGTATTTATGCCAATTACTGAAACTTTAAACATTTTCAGCCCTGAAGTACAAAAAGGAAAAATAGTATTCAGTTCATCCTTGAATATGGAGTAAGGAAACTGGTGGCTTGCTCATATCCTTCTATTCATATATGTGCCAAATTCTAAGCCTGGCAAACAGCAGCATATCTGGCCATTAAACATTTTAAGAACTGGGGCTCTGATAAATGTTGAGTTGAAAATCAAATGCTGTTCAAGGCAGGTGCCAGACTCCTTTTTAATTTTCTCTATTAGTGTTCAATGTTATGAACTAAAGGAGATCTGCTATTTGGACAGAAGTGCACTTGTGTTCAGAAGAGCTCCAACCTATCAAAGCTATTCTGAGAATGGTAACTACTAGCCCAAAGTAGGGGCTTTTGCTCTCAAAATAGCTTGACAGATGAGTATACTGCTAAGAGCTCAAACTAGAGGTACTCTGACATAAATTCTGATTTGCCTTTCTGTTACTTTTCACCATTAACCAAAAAATACAGTTGGCAATATTACTTTCTACACTAGGGAAGACCATTTTTCAAGAAGTTTGTTTCTGAGATTATTCAGTAACAGCTGACATTTACTGTACATTTTCTATGTGCAAAGCAATGTGCTAACCACCTTCACAAGCACCATTTCATTCTATCTAATGAAATTAGATAACCTGGATCTAATCTAGAAGTATGACCTTGTTTTTTTGTTTCTTTTTTTTTTTTTGGAGACAGAGTCTCAAGCTGTTGCCCTGGGTAGAGTGCTGTGGTGTCACAGCTCACAATAACCTCAAACTCTTGGGTTTAAGTGATCCTCTTGCCTCAGCCTCCCAAGTAGCTGGAATTATAGGCGCCGGCCATAATGCCTGGCTATTTTTTTTTTTTTTTTTTTTTTGGTTATAGTTGTCATTGTTGTTTGGTGGGCTGGATTTGAACCTGCCAGCTCCGGTGTATGTGGCTGGTGCCTTAGCTGCTTGAGCTACAGGCGCTGAACCTATGACCTTGTTTTTAATCACTATACTGTATATCCAGGGCTGACTTACACAGCAGGCCAGGGCCTGAGGCCATAATACCTTAAGGGGTCAATGAAAATGTTTTAATATGTAATGATAATATGTTCATTTTTATACTAAGACTTTCAAGCATCTTTTATGGGGAAGGTACTCATGAAAGTCATAATGCATCCATGGCTATGCCATATCTCCAAAGGTACATGGGCTTTTATAGCTTTTGTCTATTTTCCCAATTTTCTAATTTCTCATATTTATTTTTCTACCAGGCTCCTTAATTACCTTGAAAGTCTCTATAATTACTATTGTTTTTTGAGATAGACTTTTGTTCTCTTGCCCAGGCTGGAGTGAAATGGCCTCACCACAGGCTCATTACAACCTCAAACTCCAGCTCAAGGGATCTGCCTGCCTTAGCCTCCCAAGTAGCTAGGACTATAGGTGTATTTATCACACCTGGCTAATTTTTCTATTTCTTGTAGATAGGGTCTTGTTTTTGCTCAGGCTAGTCTTGTATTTCCAGCCTCCTGGAAGTGATCCTCCTGCCTTGGCCTCCCAGAGTGCTAGGATTAAACCATGCCTGACCTTTATAATTGTTCTTATTTTTCTAAGCAAGTTAGATTTCTGGGAAAGCAAAAATGTTTAATTCATCAATGGGGGCAAGGCATAACATATGAATTCACAACTGCTACTCATTCTCAGTTCTGCCACATCGTTGTATCTCAGGGTAGAGGAATACAGTCCTGGGGTACATAAATAGCCATTTTATTTTATCCATTTGTGCAAACAAGCCATATTATCTAATGCAGAGATTCCCAACTGGAATCTCTTAGTCACAAATAGGTTACAAGTCTTCCAAAAATCTTGAAAGCGCTATGTGACAGATACTGTTCCCTCTTGTGATGGTTAATTTTATGGGTCAACTTGATAGGACCATGGGGTACCCACATTCAGTCAAACATTATTCTGTTTGTGGAGTGTTTCTGGATGAGATTAACATTTGAATTGGTAGACTGACTAAAGCGCCTCTCTAATACAAGTGGGCCTTATCCAATCAACTAAAGACTTAAACAGAAGAGGTTAAGAGGGAAACTGCCTGACTTGACTTTGAGTTGGGACATCAGTCTCTTCCTGCTTTTGGACTTCAACTGAAAAGCAGTTCTGCCTGGGTCTCAAGGCTGCTAGCTTTCAGACTGGAATTTACACCGTAGGCCCTCCTGGTTCTCAAGCCTTCGGACTTACACTGGAACTATGCCATCAGCTGCCTTAGGTTTCCAGCTTGTTGACTGTACATTTTGGTACTTTTCAGCCTCTAATAAATTTGTTTTTCTTTCTCCACATACACAGCCCATTGGTTTTGTTTCTCTGAAGAACCCTAACTAACATACCTCTATTTTATAACTGATTACATTGGGGTATAAAAAGATTAAGTGTAATGTAAGTCTTGTTCACCTTTCTAGTAACTAACACCTAGGATTCTAGACTCCAGTAGTTATACCAAATACGTATCCCCTTTAAAGTACAGCAGATCCTTGTAAAAACATTGTTTTGTTGTAATGTTGATGGAAGGAAAAACAGTCCCTGGCAAGGGTCACTGTGTGGAGATGGCATATTCTCCCCATGTCTGGATAGGTTTTCTTTAGGTAACTCCAGTTTCCTCCCACATCCTAAAGATGTACACATTAGGTTAACTGGTGTGTCTAAGTTGTCCCTGCCTGTGTGAGTGTGTCCTCCTATGAGATAGCATCTTATCTAGGGCTGGTTCTGCATTGCACCCTGAGCTTTTGGGATAGGAGCTGGCCACTTGTAATCTTGAACTGGATTAAGTGGTTTGCAGAAGGAATGAATGAATACAAATTATTATAAAATAAAACTTTGTAAAGTCTATGATAATCAGACAATGCATGAAACAAACGATGTGTTAGGGAAGCACACAGTGAGCCTGCCAGAGTTGTGATTGTTTTTGAACTGCGTAGAGGTATAGGAAGTGCTTCTTACACTTTTTACTTTGCAAACATTACTCCTTCATCTAACTCACTACCACAACTGCTGTCATTCACTGAACACCAAAAATTGTGTAATTATTTTATTTTTATTTATCTTTCTTAAATGTATGTACGGCTTACATTTATTTCAATGCTTAATATTATAAGTGTTTTGTGTGTTTTTAAAAAAAATTATTTTCAAGCCTCTATTTTCCTCCTTGTGTCTTTATTTAGAAGTTTGGTGATAATTTCTGTGACAGAAATATGTTGTCATATTTAACTCTTATTTATATAAATTAGCCTATGGTAAAATTAGTTTTGTTTTGTTGTTTTGCTTAAAGTTGTAGTTTCCAAGATCCTGTCTAGGACCATCAAGTGAGGACTTCCTGTTACTTGTATTTAAGGTAACCCTTAAAATTCCTTTAATGTATTTCCAGTTAGCATTCCTTTCTTGCTTACAGACAGAAGTTGATTAATATCAATGGTTTTAATATGGATAGCATTAGATTTTGCACGTAAGTGGAAGTTCAAAAGAAACATAAAATCCACTGAGTAATTTAATCTTCCACTTAAGATGATATCTTATACCTCACCATCATTAAATATTAAGTAGGATATCAAGTACAAACTACAATTGTATACTTAATCTCTAATTTCAAGCTATATAAAAAGAACAATCAGTTGCTATATTCACTATGCTCTACAAAGATGATTATCTGTCCCTTTTGCAGTTTCTGGATGAATTTAATAAACTATTTCTTTTTTTTTTTTTTTTTTTTGAGACAGAGTCTTACTTTGTCATCCTCAGTAGAGTGCCGTAGTGTCACAGCTCACAGCAACCTCAAACTCTTGGGCTTAAGCAATTCTCTTGCCTCAGCCTCCCAAGTAGCTGGGACTAAAGGCTCCCGCCACAACACCTGGCTATTTTTAAAGAAGGGGTCTTGCTCTTGCTCAGGCTGGTCTTGAACTTGACAGCTCAGGCAATCCACCCAACTGGCCTCCCAAAGTGCTAGGATTATAGGTGTGAGCCACCACGCCTGTCCTAAATAAAGTATTTCTTTCTTTCTTTCTTTTTTTTTTTTTTTGAGACAAGAGCCTCAAGCTGTCCCCCTGGGTAGAGTGCTATGGCATAACTCACAGCAACCTCCAACTCCTGGCTCACATGAGTCTCCTGCCTCAGCCTCCCAAGTAGCTAGGACTACAGGCGCCCACCACAACACCCGGCTACTTTTTGGTTGCAGCCATCATTGTTGTTTGGCAGGCTTGGGCTGGATTCGAATCTGCCACCTTAGGTGTATGTGGCTGGCACGTTAGCCACTTGAGCCACAGGCGCTGAGCCCTAAATAAAGTATTTCTATTTCAGAATTAAATGTCAGATTTTTTGAGAGAAAAATAGCAAGAAAAAAATTCTATCTAAATAGTTAAAGTAAGCAAAGATCTATAATACCAGAATCCTAAATCTTAATTCCCTTATTTTGTTGTTTACTTCTTTTTTTTTCAGGTATAAGATCAAATGTTCACCCACAGAAGGAGAAATCTGCACAAATTGTGGACAGATGATTAAATAAATGAAGATGAAAAGACAGGACTGGTTATATTCACTTTGAGAATGTTGACTTTCTTCTTCTTTTCTTTTTTTTTAAGTTTTTTATTTATGTATATACATATATATTTTTTTGCAGTTTTTGGCTGGGGCTGGGTTTGAACCCACCACCTCCGGCATATGGGGCTGGTGCCTTTACTCCTTTGAGCCACACACACTGCCCCTGAGAATGCTAACTTTCTGATGAAAACATTAGTAACTATCTCAACATAACACAAGTCAAAGGATTAGTGATTCTCATTTCCTTTTTGTGATACTCTCAATTTTCAAAGCTCTCAAAAGAAATCTTCAGTTAATAGTTTCCCAGTAGTGTCATCAATTAGATGGCTAGTATGAAAAAAATACTTAGTTTCCTTTTCTATAGCCAATAAATATAAACAGATTTCTTACTAATTTCCTAAATTCTCAAATAACATGTAGAACAACATTTAAAATTTTATAAAAGCTCAGGGTTACAAGAGCTGGAGGTTGCTGTGAACTGTGATGCCACGGTACTCTACTGAGGTGACATAGTGAGACTCTTGTCTCAATTAAAAAAAAGGCTCAGGGTTAAACACAATGTTTATGACATTCATTATCTCTTTTACCATGTATCTAAGAAAAAAACATTCTAGCCTTTTCAATCAGTATTCCTTTCTGAAACATTAAAAGGTTAAGAAAATAGAGAATTATTAAAACAAATATACATAATGGTCTTTTGAAAAAAGGAATGGTTTGAGACACAGTTTCACTATGTTGCCCTTGGTAGAGTGACATGGCATGATAGCTCACAGCAACCTCAAACTCTTGGGCTTAAACAATTCTCTTGCCTCAGCCTCCCAAACAGCTGAGACTACAGGTGTCTGCAGCAACACCCTGCTAGTTTTTTTTCTAGTTGTTGTTTACAGGCCCAGGTTGGGTTCAAACCCTCCAGCCCCAGCGTATGTGGCCGGTGCCTTAACCAACTGAGCTATAGGTGCCAAAGCCTGTTTTAATTCTTATCCCAAAAAGCAAAGAACAGTTTTGACCTTTTCCCCATTTGTACAATGGAGGTACCATTCTCTCTGTAATTTATAAGAATGTAAACAAGACAACGAAACATACTAAACTCTAGGTTCTCAGAAAAAATTACTCACTAAAGGACAAAATCTATTTCTCAATAATGTTCATATGCAGCTTTTAAATCAAAGCTTAAGCCTGCTGAGGTTTGGGGGACCCGCAATTGAGAATTAATTTGACTAAGAATATTGTATAAGTTTGAAAAATTTCTTATAAGCTGACTTTTCCCTAAGTAACAAATTATGGCAATAAACCCAAGGAAAATACATTTATTAAAATTTTAAGATATTTACACACCAAATATAGTAATAAGTGGAAGAAGTCTGAAATGACAACTACCCATTTGTCTGACTTCACAAAACAAATTGTCCTGTGTGTTTATCCAATTGAATTAACTCAGTTCTGAATTCTAAGACTCACATAAGTCTGTCAGAGCACAATTTGGACAAAATCACTTGATGGCACTCTGTTAAGGATACTAGTTGCATCCAGGTAAAATTCAAAAGGAATAAATCAATTCAAGTTTTATCATTAAAAACTTAATGTTTGCTGTTATTAATATGTAAGGAATTTTGTGCTATTCCAAACATTGCAGCAACTAGAAGAAACATTTTAAGAAAAGCATTAATAAATCTAATCCTCTCCAAAAGGGCTACATTAATGTACTATTCCACCAGAATCTGAATGACAAGAAAGCAAGCACAGGTCACAAGACTTTAGGAATAATGGGATTAAGAATGAAAGTCAATGTTCAATCTTTAGCCACTTCTGATAGAATCATTTATTCAGCAGGCCTTACCCATTTCCCTACCTCAATTTTGTTCCCAAACTTCTCCCAACATCCACCTCCAAATTCTGCTCATTTTTATATAACCCATTCAGCAAAAATTACAGTTTGCCACCTGAATCGAACAAATCTCAGAAGTCTTTTTTTTTTGAGACAGAGTCTCCAGCTGTTGCCCTTGGTAGAGTGCTGTGGCATCATAGCTCACAGCAACCTCAAACTCTTGGGCTTAAGCAATTTCTCTTGTCTCAGTCTCTCAAGTAACTGGGATTACAGGTGCCTGCCACAATGCCCAGCTATTTTGTTGTTGTTGCTGTTGTTGCAGTTGTCGTTGTTTGGCTGGCTTAGGCCGGGTTTGAACCTGCCAGCTTTGGTCTATGTGGCTGGCGCCATAACCACTGTGCTATGGGCGCCAAGCCAAGAAATCTTAATGCATACTGCCACATTTATAAAGTTTCAGTTTTAGTTTTACAAAACTAGAATCATAACTACAAAATTCTTATTTTCAGCAGATTGATTTTTTCCATTCATTTTAAGATTTTTACTTCATCTTTACAAAAGTTCTTTGAAGTGGCTATTACTTTCTTTTTATATCCAAAATTATGTAACTTTTATAAGGCTGGGTCAAAACCATGTATTTTATTACCTCTTACATCCAGTTGTTAAATTATAAATAACCTCAACTAGTATGATGTAAGAAATTCCTACCTGAGTGGTCATACTTAATAAAAATTCATTATCTTATGATGTTAAAAGTTCTGTGGTTACAAATTAAAGACCATCCAGTACTGGTGTCACCCTATACTCTAGTGAGATAAAACTTAATAGAGAAAGGGACCATTAGGTTAAAACCAACAATCCTCATTTAGCATTATAATTAGTTCACTTCTTGTTTAAAATTGCAAGTTTCCGCTTCAATAATAAATCACTCAATAGAAATAACATACCATGTTATTAGCCAAACCATGTTAACTTAATTAGCAAATTAAACTACTCAGATACCCAAAGCTAACTGAAAAGTGATTAACTATGCACAACAAATGAAAATAGCATAATTTCTCTAATATCTTAATGTATCAAAGCAATGATAGGTAATCATTTCAGTTAACAAAGACTGAAAATATTTTCAATTGAAAATGGTTTTTGTGGCTCAGCGCCTGTGGCTCAAGTGGCTAAGGCACTAGCCACATACACTTAAGGTGGCAGGTTCAAATCCAGTCCGGGCCCGCCAAACAACAATGATGGCTGTAACCAAAAAATAGCCGGGCATTGTGGTGGGCGCCTGTGGTCCCAGCTACTTGGGAGGCTGAGGCAGAAGACTCGCTTGAGCCCAAGAGTTGGAGGTTGCTGTGAGCTGTGATTCCAAAGCACTCTACCCAGGGGGACAGTTTGAGGCTCTTGTCTCAAAAAAAGAAAAGAAAAGAAAAGAAAGTGGTTCTCTTAGCAAAAGATAACTAGAGAAACGAAGTCTGTAGAGTCTGATTTTATTCATGGTATTTTTAATATAAGTCTGTGAACCAGGTGTTACATAAATCAATTATTAGTATAAAGCAGTGGGTTTCAGGGGATTGCCTTTTCCTACAGCCCTAGAGTTGAATAAAAGTGAAATCTAGCATAGTGTACAACTCTGGCCTGGGGAACAACCTGGCTATTAAGCCAGCTATATTGTAGAGGCTACTCTGGGTCAAAATAAATTTTAATGAATCTTCTCTGAAAGAATATGAATTATAAGAACTAAGCAGCAAAAATAGTTTGCCTGATACCCCATTCCCTAAGAGAACTAAACATATGTGTAAATTTGCAAGAATTATAAGAAAATAAATACGAAGACAGCAGGCCTTTCTTGCCTTAGGTCTAAACCTTAATTCATCTCATACCTTCATTGCAGGTCTTTTAGTAGTTGTTAAATTATGAGGTCCAAATCTGCTTTTTTCCCTGTTCTTTTTCTATTTCTCCATTCAGTATAGCTTTCACCACAGGATGAGGTTTCAAATTCTGCTTATTCTCTTCAGCAATCAAAACTGTATTTCAATTTCCAAGATTTTTTTTTTTGGAGACAGAGTATTACTCTTTTGCCCTAGGTAGAGTGTCCTGGTGTTATCATTGCGCACAGCAACCTCGGTCTCTTGGGCTCAAGGGATCCTTTTCCTCAGCCTCCGAAGTAGCTGGAACTATAGGTGCCCACCACAACTGGCTAGTTTTTCTATTTTTAGCAGAGAGGGGGGCTCTTTTTTTGAGACAGAGTCTTACTTTGTGGCCCTCAGTAGAGTGCTGTGGAGTCATAGCTCACAACAACCTCAAATTCTTGGGCTCAAGAGATCCTCTTGCCTTTGCCTCCCTAGTAGCTGGGACTACAGGTGCCCACCACAATGCCCGGCTATTTTTAGAGACAGGGTCTCACTCTAGCTTAGGCTGGTCTCAAACTTCTGGGCTAAGGCAATCCACCTGACTCATCCTCACAGAGTGCTAGGATTATAGGCATGAGCTACCACACCCAGCCAATTTCTCAAGTCTTTGATGGACAAAATTAACAGATTTCCTCCCCTGCCTCCCTGGAGCTTAGAAATCTTCTAAATCTCAGCTTAACCTTCTTTTAAAATCACTGTAAAAGCTGAAGAATTTATTGGAATAGTTAATTAGCTAATAAATAATGTTTTACAAAAGTGCTACTTATAGTCACCAAACATCCAAGTTGATGAATTTCTATAAATATTAAATTCATCGAGATAAAGAAAATCTTCCTAAGCTTTAATAAACGACTACTTGTAGTTTCCCAAAGGGTTATGGAAAAATGTAACTAATCTACAAATCAGGCAAGATTTATTGTCATAATGAGATGAAAAGGTACCCAGGTGAAAAAATATTTTTTGAAAAGTGGAATCAGAAGCCTCCACAGCAATTAATATATAACACATAATAGAGAAAATTAGCAAATACCTGAATTGAAGTGGTAGATTCCTGTAAACGGCCACTAGCAACTGCTCCTTTGGAAGTTGCTAAAGGGACACTGTGTGTTTTGGAGGTTCCTGGAGTATCAGTATTTTCATCTGTCCTATGTGACTGCCAGGCTTCCTTTCGATGATAAGATTCAGTAGCCTGCTGGTCCCCAAAAGCAGCCCAAGGACAACTATCTTTTTGTTCATCTTCAAAAGCATGCCAATCTACAGCTTGGCTAGGACCAGCTGAACTGAAGTCTGCAAAATCATCTGAGTCTTGAAAAGCATTATTATCGTCCTGAATATTTGGCACAGAATCAAAATCTCCAAACTCACCTTCTTGCCCATTTTTCAGTTTTGAAACAGGGTCACCACCTATTCCACTAGACTTTCTTGCCAACTGACATCCCTCTGATAAACTATCAAAAGTCTGTTTTAGTTCTGACTCGGTAAATGTCACTTCCTCTTGGCAGGAAACAGCATTTGTATCCCCAAATTCTCCAAAGTCATTACCTGGACCTGGTTCACTAAAATGTGGAAAGTGCTCTGAGGACTCTTCAAAAGTGGCATCACTCACTGAATCTTGAGTACCAGCAACCAAAGGTGGAGTTGTGCCACTGGCTGTACCAAAGTCACCAAAATCATCCTCATTGGTATCACTGCAAGTTACAAAGTCATTACTACTGTCTCCATTTTTTACATGTACAGAATCATCCAAAACATTTTCTTCTGTGGGACCAATGTTTGAGCTTTGGAAATTAGTAAACTTTATACTTTCTTCTTTGGAAGAACCAACTTCATCATCAGCATCAGAAGTTTTAATAGAATCCATGCATAGGTCAGCACATTTAGAAGTAAATAAATCAAGTTTTTCTTCAGTTTTATATTGTTCTCTCTTAATGGCTTCTGAATTATCAGCTGAGTCTATCAAACTCCTGGCCTTTGACTGAACACTTGAATTTAAAAATTCATCCTGTTGCAGTGTTGAAAGGCCTTGTTTTTCAACACTAAGACCTCTGTTAGTCATGATGCTGATTTCTGAAACACAAACTTGATCCTTTCCATCAGTGTCTCCTTTATTGTCAAAGCTTCTACCCAAAGACAATTCTTTTACAGAATTCAGTTCATTGACTCTGTTAATTTTATTATTTTCCTGAATGGTTAGTGCTTCTCTATCATTTAAAACTGCATGTCCCATCTCTTCTAGTTGTATCCTTTCCTTTTTGGAAAATGTGGCAAAATCTGCAAATTCCTCTGCGGGGCTAGGTACAGAGTCTAAATGATACTCAGTACGATGAGTGCTAAGAGGCTTCTGTCCCTTTGAATCAGCTACATTGTCCAGATCATCTGTTCCCTGAGGATTTACAGTTTCCAACACTGCAAACCCATTTGTTAGAATCTCCAGACAAGGAGGCTTTTCACCATTGCAGCTCTCTAACCGCTTGTTTTGATGAACAACATTCATATCAGTTCTAAAATCTCCTGGAGAGAAACTTTCAGGTGTTCCAATATTCTGTCTCTGCTCCACTACTTTATTTAAATTTCCTAGATTTTCCATGACATCAATGGAAGTATCTAAAGTTTTGGATGAAATTATTTCTTTGCTGGTGTTAGAAAGTAAAGCATCAGACTGCCCTTTCACAGGAGTAGAAAGTTCAGTAGTGATGTCCTTATCGTTACCATTTTTAATGGACTTAAAGCTTGTAAGGCTATCTACATTTTCTGAGAAATCATGAATTGGCATAAAATGGTTTGAAGGAACAAACTCTTCCTTGGGACGAGTATAATCTGGTGTATCAAAATCAACAAATCCTACACCAGAAGGGCTAACTTCTGAAAAC